>JAQIVE010004198.1:0-15005 GCA_034698285.1 Sminthurinus bimaculatus | reverse complement strand
GGTTTGTGCAAGCTGCAACTGCCGGGGAGAAATTTCATTGGGTATACATGATAAAATGCCATGTATATAATTACAGGCTATATTTTACGTGTACATTTTTCGCATTGCTTTGACACTTTTTTTTGGATAAATATCTGTGATTTCAAGTGACTTCAGTATTGTCTTGACTGTGATTGTGAAGACAGTACAAAAGTTTTCTACGGTGCTTGTTACTTGTACATACAAACTTCCATACATATGTACGTGTCTATTCCTAACCACTACATACAAAAATATTGAACATGATGCATTAGAGAATTATTTTTTGTTTGTATTATTTTCAGTTTCTTTACAATATGTATCTACTGCTTATCTAGCACAATGCAGCTGTGCTTTTATGTTTGATTTCACAAATTTAAGCATGTATTTGTTACTTACATATTACATATTCTTTTTTACAACAGATATTACCAACGGAGATGATAATTGATTTTTTCTTGTTTTCATGAGTTACTTATACGCACAAGTACTTCGTATATTTTCTCACAACATTTAATAACGTGGATTCTTAGACAGTGACAACAAACTCTTCAAACCAGTATTTCTATCTAAAAAGACCACCGCCAACTGTTTTTATTCCTGAAACATTTGGATAAAAATTTTCTGACTTTCATGCTTTCTCTAAAAGAGGAATATTTTTTCAATTGACTTGTAAGCGTAGTCTGAAATCGAACACGCGAACACGTATTTAAATATGTGTATTGTTTATACATTGCATACACACGTGTTCGAGGGTGTTTGAGCTGTCCGATTTTCGACTATGCTTGTAAGTATGCACGAAATATTGTTATATGATTTGCCTACAATTTTTTAAAAATTGGGAAAATGAAAATAGTGACAATCTACTCTACGTAGGTGCACATAGTTATACAGTTATAAAGCTATTTATATGTAATATTTACTGTACTTTGTAATCTACTTCTTTTACACTAGACCAACAAATCTCCATAGTTACGGCGGAATATTTGCATAGTAGACTATATATGCAGTAACTAAGGTGATTCGAAGGTGTTCATCAGAAGTAAAACACGCTGAAAATATTTTCTGGTTTGCCCATAGTACGCTCTATATACATAGGCCATTTGTACGATAAAACTTAAACGCTTATACTTAAGTGACATTTAAAATGTCAATATGTACATAAATCTTTTATGCCAAAAACAGAAAAACCGGCGTCTCACCTCGAGTGCAGAGAGCACAAATAATATCCTTTCCTCGATTTCTGCACTCATTTTTACAGGTAGTTTTATATTGCTGATTGTTTGCTTAACTTTTAATAGAATACGTAATTCGTCTTACGTGTAATAACTTATAGGGTGTGTTAATTGATCACGAAAAGATGCTTACGTTTAACACGTAAGATACACTTTATTGGTTGATGGTAGTCAATAATAACTCTTGTTTTAAATTTGTAGCACGGAAACACTGTATGAACGAAACCTGTACAATGTACACTGTACTAATTAAAGTTTTCATTAAAATTAATTCCACTATTATTGCTCACAGCTCACGATGTATCGGCCTAAATAAATGGGTGAAAGACTGAAAACCCTGTGAAAACTATTAATTATTTTTCACCTCTTTTGAGGCATTACAGGTTAATTGTAAAAACGTGAAACTGGCTAATGCTATCTTCTTATTTTATAAATTTTAGATTATTCACATGTATACAACACGTGACTGATGTTTGTTACACTACTTTCATGGGTTATTTTACACTGATGATGTTTTATTTTGCTGCTGAATGCTGAACCATAAATATTGTACACACTTCCACTACAATCGAAAAGAGTTTGCTCATGGCCTTATTACATGTGCATATTCAAAAAATTTCC
Organism: Sminthurinus bimaculatus; assembly: GCA_034698285.1. Lineage (NCBI taxonomy): Eukaryota > Metazoa > Arthropoda > Collembola > Symphypleona > Katiannidae > Sminthurinus > Sminthurinus bimaculatus. The sequence continues at coordinate 13,131 of JAQIVE010004198.1, read as the reverse complement.
TTTGAATAATAATTAAGTAGTAACACGTGGATAAAGTGGACAGTATTAGGCAATGTGATATCGTTGATATACAATTGCTAGCACTTAAATGTTATTTTTAAACTATTGGCATTTAGGGACGTTTTTTTGTACTTGTATGTTATATCAAGCTGTTGCCGGTACATTTAAGTAAAAACTGTACATATCTAAATGTTCAAGAAATTGTTTCCATTACATAGACTCCGAATAGGATACGGCTGACTCACCTATTACAAGAGTAATTGTAGGCTTGTATAATATTATGACATTTCCCGTTCCAATTTCATTCATGCAGGTATGTTATGCACCTGGTTGCCCAGCAAAATTCCGCGTGCTGATTTTCAGTACAATATCTATAGTAAGGACTAAGGACATTGACTATTCTATCATCTACACAAAAGAAAAACTACATGTGAAATCAATATGTAGTTGTGTAAAGTTTAAATTCACCTACATAAATATACATATAAAATGTATGTGTACATGCATGTATTCAATGAATAATGAAATGCGAGCTTTCAAGTACTTATGCACAGGGTGCAAGGGTCACATTAGGTACATTAAGTGTTACATGGATAAAAAAACTATGTTTCTTCTCTCGTGTGATCTGCAACACAAGTGCATAATACCACGGCTAAATAAATGAGCATCCTGAATTTGTGCATAATACTATAAATATATTATTCCTAAATTTAACGGCAATTATGACTGATGTTAAATTCAAAATGATGGAGTTAAAAAATTTTAAGTATATACTTGCCTAAATGTACTTTATACGTAAATAGGAAAATATCAACTTTATTGAATAGTATCATTGAATAAATTATTTGTGAAATAAATTGCCAAGATGATTAACCGCGTAACTCGGATATATAACTTATTATATCGAGTTACGCGGTTATTCCTCTTGGCAATTCAATTAGTATATGCGAACATTTGACATTAAAGTACTAAATTATTATAAAATTTTATTAGTAATTCTCGCCATGTGTTTTACTAAGCAATAGATTGTTGATTGTTATTGCTTTTTATCGAGACAAATAAGTCTTATAGATTGATCACATATCATAATGTGTATGTATAAAAGAGTACAAAAAACGTAAACGAAGTCTAATCAGCGCAGTAGTTTTGCTATAATTAGATTCATATCTAATATAAGTAAGTTGAGACACTTGTAACGATCAGGTTGTCAATCAAAGATAATCTGATCGCAAATTACCAGTGCTTCGTATTATAGAGTATAGAAGTATAGGGTTATCTTTACAACCGGATGATGTGGAGAAAATAAGTTATTTATTTTTTTTGACAAAACTCGTATACGAATATAGATGGTAAAAACAAGGGAAATTTTTCTTTGTAGCTTATTTCCTCCTATTTTCTTACACCTCCAAATCACGCTGGTCTTCAAATCTCCTTAGTTACTGCATATTCGCTATGCATTCAGAACAGATTGCTTAGAATCTGCAGTAACTAAAGAGATTCGAAGGCGTTCAAAACGCTAAATACATATTCTTTGATGTTACGCATTGTTGTACATACGAAGTATGACAAGTAAAGAAAACTCAATTATCAATGGTGACAATTATTCTACATGCTATTTCGATAATTTCCCATGGAAGAGGCAACGTGAATAACCACGTATGTAACACACTAATAACAAGTATAATTGTTTCTTTTCTCCTCCTTTCTCCTTTCTTGTAGCATAAATTTAATAGATTATGGTGAACGGTATTGGAAATCAACTTACTATGTAAATTGAATACTCAAACACCTTAATAAATCAAATCAAATCAAAATCAAAGTATCTTAGTACGTACTTATGCGTATTCGTAAGGTTTTGCGCATAACAATGTGTAGTTAACATAAAAATTATTGTACAGTAATTACACGTAATTCTTTTTGCATTGATTTTAAACAATACCGTACATTAATCAGAAATCGTTCGTGAAATGGAAATTTTTAAATGACAATAACTTTGAAAAAATAGAGATTTTATAGAAATATTGCTAAAGCACCATGTATGTTGCTCAAATATATCAGTCGGACCGCGACAATCTGATCACAATTTCACATTCCAAGTGGTCCAAATATTAACTGTTTTTCTAAAGCCTTTGCATCTAAACTACCATCAATAGCTTCACAATTTTCATTAAAGACAGAGTAAGCACTTTTCTCTCCTTGTTTTCTTTTACGTCTACGGTTATCGGTACTAAACCAGATGAAAAGGAGAGCAGAAATACAAAAAAATACTGCACCAAAACCAAGTTTAAGGAAGCCTATATACGTAAGTAGCCACATTATAAATTTTGTAACTTTTAGGGCAACGGATGCCCATTTTATAGGTCTTGATATGCTGTCATCACTATCACTATCGCCGTAATTACTGTCAACATTATCAATCTCTTCTCCATGGACATCTTCTTCATTTTGAGTAGGTTTAATAGCCGAATGTTTATTTAAAATTTTCTTTTTCCTGTTAGATTTTTTGATTAATAACTTTTTATCCATAGGGGCCTTCTTTCCATTATCTACACCTCTTTCATCATCATCAGCATCATCATCTTCTTCATCTTCATCCTCATTTGAACTGCTATTATCTCCTTGTTTGTCTTTGGGTTGATATGGTTCAGGCAAAATCGCTGTACTTAATTTCAAGGTCCATTGATTCCATACTGAATGCAAATATTCTTTGATTCGCACCGTTCGCTCTTCTTTCTTTTTCCTTTGACGAAATTTTTCTAGTTCTGCTTCCATATTTAATAATACTTCAGCTTGTCAACGAACCAACCAACGTCACGCTGACGTCAATGGATAGAAATCTAAAAAGATGTTTACATTAAATAAACTCCATTAAACTTAAAACTATCATTTTGTATATATTATAGTCGTGTTTCGTGTTGTATACATACACACTACACATAGTGTACAGTGTACACTGTACACGTAGAGGTATTTGGTATTTGTAACACATCTATAACTAAACGTGTTACATTTGTACTAGATATGTATGTAAGTACAATACATTGTACATGTACAAATGATAGCGAAAAATTATTGCATATAATAATATGTACATAAAATATCAAAAAACGTCTTCACTTTTCTATTTTACATACCTATATGTACTGAGAAAACTGAATATATATTCTTGTTTTTGGCACTGTTGTTTCCTTGTTGTATTGTGTTGTATCTTAATATTTGTTCCTTTTTTGCATATCCGATAACATTTAGAGCTCTAGATATTTTGCTGATATTTACCTGCTGTATATAAAAAGAGAAAAATATAATATAACAACTGATTAAAAATATCAATGATCCCTGGCTCCTTGATTTAATAATGATGTAGTAAGCAAGTTTTCAATTATATACATGTACATTAGTAATGAAAATATATATTGTTTGGTTTTTAGCAAAACAGTATTTATAACTGTCAATTTAAATTCGACACATACTTAAATATATGTATATGCGTGTAATCCCTGATGTCACACAAACAACTCGTATTTTGCTTACCCTTACATTATTATTTGTCTTCTTTTTCTTTAATTTCAGCTTTTATGTACAGAACTCCGGTGATACTGTCAATAGTATAAGTTACTTTTTTACATTGAGCATTGAGTCACTTACATTACCGAGATAAAATTTATATATTATATAAAAGATACAGAATATGGAAAATCATTATAACACGATCGAGAAAACCTTAAATGAATCCTATATAATATGAGATACTTACACGCGATTCACTATACAAATCTATAATTATGTATAATGTATAACTATAGTTAAAAAACAAACTATTTTTCGTAGTGGTTTATAGCTTGAATGTCCTTGAGGTCATAGTACTATGTCGTATGCATATTATGTATATATGCATACTCACACAAGTATATAAAAAATATTTGCAAAATTCTCACTATATAACGGTTCATGTTATTGTGTACACGTAATATACTAAACACATGTTTTAAACCATTCAGGAATTCATTCAGTAAAATCTGTCGAGAGGTAGTACGTAGTATTTTAGTCCTAGCCCCACGAGGGCAATACATATATATAGACCGAATTGGAGCAAAATGAAAAAAAGGAATGAGTTTATAAAGTCACTATTGTTAAATTAAAAACCTACAACTACATTAATTTAAAAAATACATCAAATTTTCATGCATTGTTGTTAAAAACCATTAAAAATTAAGATTTTAATCGCAAAATTATGATATTATTATTATGGCATCTGAAACTTTTGGCCCTTTGAGCTTTTGGAGAAGCTGTAAAGCCAGTCGTAGCTGGTCTGTCTCAGTCATGGGCATTTTATTTGTAAACGTAACTACACTCTAAAACCTACAACGTAGTATATTTAATTTGTTTGAAACAAATACAAAAAGGGCTCACAAAAAATTGTACTAGATTACAAATACATTTAAAAATACAAAAAAATCTAAAAATTTTGGAAATTGTTACAAATTCATTTTCAATTTGTTGCGCAAAACCTGTAAAGTACTACACGGCAAAATTACCAGTACTATAGTCTGCAAATAGTTGGCCATTGGCCCCATCAATGGACTGTCTCGGTTTCGGGATATGCTCTATAAGAAAATCCAGACAGCATATACTGCATATAAGTACATACGCCAAAGCATACTTTACTACGTTACTAGTTACTACGTATTATTTGTACGCGTAGAAAACATTAGTATTCTCAAAATATAATAATTATTGTTGTGATACAGTGTTTTCATCTCTCAAAAAATACAATAATAATTAATTGTCGCTGATACTTTTAAGTGTACTACAACATTTATAAAACAACATTGTTTTCATTCACTTTAGTTTATAAGTAATGTATTAAATAATATTAAAAACCAAGTTTTGCAAAATAGCAAAATAACAACACACATCAGTAGTAGTATTTAGTAATAGTAGTAGTAGTAGTACTTAGTGGTCGTCGTCGTATATTATTGTCTCAAGTAAAAAAATTAAATAAAAAATTATAATTTAATTAAATAACGAAGACTAAGGATGGAGGTCGATTCGGTGGACTCAAATCCTTGTAGAACAGTGGTCAAAGAAGGCCTTTTGTTCAAACGAGGTAAATTGAATATTATAATACATCTTTTTAAATACATATTATACAAGTATCTACCTATACATGTGTTTTATATTATAATTGTATAAACTTACAACGTAGTATACGATGCAATTTTAAGTTATTTTTATACATAATGGACAATGGCCTCACATTATTTTAATTCAGTCTGCACACACACATGATACATAATATAGCATGTATAGAATCGCAAAACAATGATTTGTAATTCGAATTTTATGTAATATTATGATATATCCTGGATATATCCTAGTGTAAGGAATTTTGGGTCAAGTTGAATGGTGATTTGGAATATATTATAGTTAATGGTACATTTATAATGAGATTTTGATTGTTTTTCTTTTTTGTAATATCGAATTAAAGGCGAGACGATTAAAAACTGGAGACCGCGTTATTTCTTCCTCTTTGACGATGGATCATTGCAAGGCTTTAAAACAAAACCGGATAACCCTTACACAACCGCTGTGACTCCTTTGAATAATTTCACAGTCAAGGGATGTCAAATAATGAAGACGGACAGGCCAAAGCCATATACTTTTATAATTCGGGGTTTACAATGGACTCGTGTTATTGAAAGAACATTTTACCTGGACTCTGAAGCGGAGAGAGAAAGCTGGATTAATGCAATTGAAGCCGTTGCTCAATCCCTCCAATCTTCGTCATCCCCAACTGATATAATAATGGATCCTCATCTTGGAAACAGTCATGGATCTCCTACGAGTGGTAGCGGTTCAACCGGGGGCCTTAATCGTAGCCGATCTGGAGATTTTCGGTTCGATGATGCCCTGTCCCCTAAATTTATAATTCAAGGTGTTAGCTATGGTAGATTGTCTGGAAAGAAAAAAGTGGTAAGCACTACTCATATTTACTTTGTTAATAAAAATAATATATCCTTTATACTGTGTCAAAAACAAAAAATCAATATGGTTTTTGTTTTGTATTTTATATATAGACGTTTGAAAACTTTGAATTCATCAAAGTTCTTGGAAAAGGCACATTCGGAAAAGTTATCCTATGCCGTGAAAAATCTTCAAAACTGTTATTCGCCATAAAAATTCTAAGAAAAGAAGTCATAATAAAAAAAGATGAAGTCGATCATACGCTTACGGAAAATCGAGTTCTTCAGACAACTAACCATCCATTTTTAACTGTATGTTTAAACTACAAGTTACTACAAAAGTCATTTCAATTATGATAAAACATGCAAAAAATAATTATAAAATTTTCATGGTTGATTCACAATTTCATTTATAGTCAATATCTATCATTCGTATTCATACCACTGGGCTGGTATGCATATCTTATCAGCACAATGCAAATGTTTACTGTCTGTCTCACGTTATTTATTTGTTTTTTTTTTGCATTCATAGTCTCTCAAGTGCTCTTTCCAGACTGGGGAACGGCTCTGTTTTGTTATGGTATGTTAAATAATATTGCAGATTTTAATAAATTCTTAGTGTAGTTTGTATATTTCTACTATCCACCTGTTTATGCTAAAAGTATTGTATGTATCACAGTGTGATTGAAATGACACAAAAGGTAAATCCAATTTGTGGCATTCTATTCTTACGATTTATTGCTATTTACACTAATAATGTTTATTATAATATAACTAGGAATACGTGAATGGGGGCGAACTTTTCTTCCATTTATCCAAAGATAAAACCTTCTCCGAAGATAGGACGCGATTTTATGGTGCAGAGATTATCTCCGCAATTGGATACCTCCATAAAAATGGAATAGTTTACCGAGATCTGAAAGTAAGTTTTTGGTGATAAGTATTGTTTTATCTATATCGTGTGTAGGGATATTCTACAAATAATAGGTATTCCATAATATGTTATGATTGGTATTATGTTTTTAAATTGTTGCTGTCACGCAGTATAGTTTGTATTATATCCAATACGGTAAACGTTAATTTATGAATGGAATAGTTGAATTCAAGTTATGTGTGTACAATGTAGTGATTTGAAAGCGTTTTCATGGACTACTTTCTTTCATACAATAATAATGTTTGAAAGAAATGTAAATAGTTTGAGCTTATATCAGGCATAAAATCTTTACATGTATGTATCTATTTATACATGAAAATTGAAAATTTGTGATGCAATAAAATTTAGAATTCAATCCAGTATGCAGTATATAATGCATATTAAAACAGTGATTCAGTGTTTATAAGTTTGAAATGTATTTTGTATCCTGTTAGCTGGAAAATTTGCTCCTAGACAAAGATGGACACATTAAGATAGCGGATTTCGGACTCTGCAAGGAAGAAATTACTTTTGGACGAACAACTAAAACATTCTGTGGAACTCCTGAATATCTAGCCCCAGAAGTCCTGGAAGATACAGATTATGGTCTTGCGTACGTGAAAAAAAAAATTTATACAAAAAAAATAAATAAAAATATGAAGCATGTATTTACATAAAGTATTCATGTGATGTAAAAGTAACGTCCTTGTTATTATCCTTTGTAATACGCACTTCCGTTATTACTTTAACAGAGTCGACTGGTGGGGAGTAGGAGTGGTCATGTACGAAATGATGGTCGGGCGTCTTCCGTTTTATAATCGGGATCATGATACTTTATTCGAACTCATAGTTATGCAAGATGTACGGAAAAAACAACATGTTTATAAACAGAAATCATAGTTGAAAGTTAGCACTGAAATTGTTTTGAAACTTCGATCCATGATTTTAAAAAATTTGATTACCATTTAAATCGTATAAGATTCATGGTATCATAGTACTCGAAAATTTGTTTAAAATATTATGGTTCGAATTCCTTTCAAACCAATTGAAATCAAAATTTCAACTATGATTCCTGCTTTTAATTTTATTCTAAGCCCATGTAAATGATGACGTACCTTGGACTGGGATGTGTAAATAGCATGATTTAATAATACTTCTGTAATACTGATACAGGTAAAGTTTCCTAATCATTTGTCCCCTGAAGCGAAAGATCTACTTAGTGGTCTACTCAGAAAAAATCCTATGGAAAGATTGGGAGGTGGTCCTGATGATGCCAAAGAGATCATGTAAATATTTCTAAATCAAGTTATTTCTTTAAATGATTTTGTATTTAGATTTTGAGTTCCAATTACGATTCTATTGTTTAAATTCCATGTTTTTAGGGAACATCCCTTTTTCCGTAGCATAAATTGGAATGACTTGGTACTCAAGAAGGTACGCAAAATAAATATTTTATTCAATTTATTTTTTAATAATGATGCTACAGTTTGTATACAATCTATTTGTTTATTCAGTACAATACTAGTTTTTTTACTTGTGTTCATAATTGCTCGCCAGAATATTATGAATATCTATTGATAATTTGACGATGGCTTCTAAGGATAAAAATCTCTCATTTTACACTGAACACTGCTTGTCTCTGAAATACATCTACCAAAACACACTAATGTGACACCAATATTGCTGTTATTGTTGACATTGTGTCGTAATGTTACTTCCTTCCATTAGCTTGTTTTGAATTCAGACAACCATTCTATGCATTTCATAGCGTATTGATAAAAACCTATAAAATTGATTGTTATTATTATGGTGAAGTATACATTAGAGAGGCGCCAGTCGCTTCCGCCTGTATCAGTCATCATTTCTATATAAGGCCAACTATACTAGTTGCATAACTATAATCTTACATACTTACTCATAACCTAATACAAGACTTGTTTTTGTTTTTTATTCTCTTTCTTAAAATTTCCAATATGATGATTCAATGACAAGGAGTTTGAACCGAAACGTGGCCATTTTATCTATTTCGTACACATTACACAAACATGTTACATACATAATACATACTATATGAGGTAATATAGATTGGGTGCAACGTAGTTTCAATACAGTATGCGTTTACAATAATTATTATTGTAATATTTGGTTGCAATTTCAGATTCCACCCCCATTTAAACCCCAAGTAACTTCAGAGACCGATACTCGATACTTTGATTCAGTGTTTACTGGTGAGTCACTTATGTATTATGCTTCAGTATATATATATAATAATATAGCTTCACAGTACGACACTTAGTTTCAAGTAGAATAGTTTTACTCCATATTAGATTACATATATAATTTGTCAGGATGTTTTTGTGATGTATGTATTACGTGTTAAAGTACTGTGTGTTGAGAATCGCCTTTTTTGTTACCATGCTATGATGTACTATACCATCGTGTAGTTCTATAAAAATAATTTGGAACTGATTACTATTTACTATTTAATAGCGTAATGACTTATGATTTCTTAATATTATATCCTTATATTTATACATTTATAAAACAGGTGAATCTGTAGAGTTAACACCGGTAAGCAGAGATTATATCTATTGGTACTGCATATTTTTTAATTTTATATGTTTAATTTTCTTTAAATGTTATATGTTTCATTTATTTCCTTTATTTCAAAATAGCCCGAGCGAAGTCCTCTTTCGAGTATAGCTGAAGCTGAATCAGGTGCTGACTTTGAAGGATTTTCATACAGAGACCTTTCGAATACTTTAGGTGCATCCGTAAGGTCGGGGCCACTACATTCGTCATAGTAAAAACTTCAAAACGAGTGGAGTTAGAGAGGTATAAAAAGTTTAGTTGATAGATTGATAATGCTAATTTTCTGAAGGAATAAAAATGAAAACGATGATTTAATAATATTCCTAAAATATTTTTTTGTTTCCGGTTAGTCTACTTTATAATTACTACTTGTAGAATTTCTACTATTAATACTGTTGTAATATTGTTAATAATAATTATTACGTAATAGGACTTAACTCGGTGAGCAATGTTAGCTTGTGTGCTGGCACATTGTTGTGTGAATATGGGTTTTCGGTAGGTAAAGCAACTTATGCAAAAGACCTAAATTTACACAAAATGTATGCCAAGCATATAACTTGAAACTGCTTATCAAGTGGAGCTCTTATAATATAAAATACATTGATTATAGTTAAAAATTAAAATATATACTGACACTCAACTCGTACGTATGAAAAAAAAACTTCCTGATCGGCTGTGTCATATATAGCCAACATCAAAATATCGAAAAGAAAAATCCAGCTCAACTTAGTGTGTTATTTACAATTACTGTATAAATTATTATTGTTATCGTTTAGTTATTAATAATATTATCTTCTGCATGTTAATTTCAGTAGTTTAGTTAGTTAGTTCTCACACCTAGTTTTGAGGTTCTATATAAAAACATAATATGATATTTACATTTACACGACGTACGTTCTATATTCGATTTTCATTTTACATATGGCTAAAGTGTAAAGTCATTGTGCAGTGCGCTTAACAAGTTATAAGTTTCACATATTATACATATTATTATAAAAGTACACAAATAATTCGTTTGTGCTAATCGTGTATGACAATAGTGTTCTTAATTTTTCTTCGAAAGTTATACTTGACGTCTCTTCAGTTTTTTTAGCAATGTCAGTGTTGTTGTTGATATGTTAATGTTATGTTCACATGCTACGTACACACACATTCTGTTTTCTTATTTCCTATATATATTCATAACAATAATAATAGTATATATTAATATATTACTAACGCGTGAGATTTTTTTGTTTCTCTTTAACGCATGTACATTAAAACTGTAGCTATAAAATACACGTCGTTATGTATCATAATATTTGCGTTTTGTTGTTATGCTGTAGGCGAAAAAAAACTGGAGTCAGTGTTTAATGATTCCGATGCTGATTACGAAACATAGGGAAATTACTTGGATTATATTTTTAGAGAAAGGGAGAGAAAACGATACTCCCAACAACCCAAATAAATACCTAACGAACAAAAAAGTAATCATTCTTTTCAGTGATTACAAAAAAAATCTTACTACTATACACCATTATAATAATATATATTCTATTATTATACACATGTACAATTTATCGATCGACAAAAGTAATAACAATAACATGGTTGAAAAAATTCCAGTACTCGTAATTATGTTAACGTAAAAAATGTGTCCACATAAAGATATATGAAATAATGATGATACACAATATTGTCTCCTGTTTCCAGTCAATCAAAATAACCCAAAAAGAACAATAAATAAAAGAGATACCATGATACAAACCATAACCATTCATCTTTTTTGTTTGTGTTTTTAATTACTTTAAAACTTTAATATAACTTTAAACACACTTGGAATTTGTTGGATTGCTTGGTATGAAGTATTGTTTCATGTATATGTTGTGTTACAAAGTATTTATGGGTACTTAATACATAAAGTACATCCATACGTAAATATTTGTGACAAAAGACAAGCATTGCGTACGCGTACCATATCAGTCATTGTTTAAATGCTGTCTTTATCATATTCAGTTTTGAATAAATACATATTACGAGATGATACATCATTTTGTTCTTTCAGCAAAATACGCTGCCTCATTCATAATAACATCACATTTGTCACTTTCAAGCAATGTGTACTAATCATATAACCAAACTATGTAGATTATGTATGAGATTTAACCTTGTTATGTTATGTGTTGTGGATTTACATTTTTACATCAAGGGGAAATTGACATGATCCATTGAAAATTTAGTGATTAAATCTTGATATTTAGTTTAATTAAAAACTTTGCTCAAGCTTGTAAACGTTGACACTGGAAAGTGATTACAAGCTCACTAGAAGGTAAAGTAGCTGTAGGTTTTGTGCATAGTACTAATATAAAATTAATATGATGCCCTTCAGATGCATTAATTTCGCAAGAAAAAATAGTACCATTTATGAGGAGAAAAGTAACAAGCTTTGAACTATAGTCATCTATTGTACAACGGAATGCATGAATGCATCCATTTTTTGTTTTCTTAAGGGAAAATGAAAAAGATTTTGTCTTCCTGTTGCCGGATAGAAACGACTTTGTTCGTGAATGGGAATTTGCTTAAGGAATTTATTGCTGCATAGATGACATAATCATGCCGTACAGTGTAACTGTTGGTTTTAATTCCACAAGCTCAACATTCCATGTGCGCACATCTTGCAGGAGCAGTGTCAATTCCTTTGTCAATATATACTTGTACGTACATACATATTATAGACAATACATACAATGTATACACAAGATGAGGAAAGGATGGACAGATGCTGTGAATGTACTGTAAAATGGACTATGAATACAGAGTAGACGTGCAAGAGCGTCCACGGTGTGCATTTTTTCATCTTTTGCAGCAGTCATCATCATCATCAACATGGTCATCCCTTTAATATTTTAGCGAAACGGTTTCGTCCCTCGTTTAAAAATCTGTCTGCAATTTTTAAGTTTCATCATATTGCGGACAAGAACGAAGGAAAAGGCGTTCCAAGTAGAAAGCTTGAAGCAAATCTGAAAAACTGCCTGTGCACTGGTTATCACTGGCTGGCTTCGTCCTTTTTCCATTCAATGTTTTTAGGCTTACCAAAAACGAGGAGAGAAACGTTTCAATCAAAAACCTCTCATCCATATTATTTCGAATAATCCCATTATGTATATCTACATTACATATATCCGTACGTATTCCGTAACACTGAATGCAGCAACTAGTAAATAATTTGAGACTGGCAATGTTAGACATCGAGACCCACGTATGCATGTATAATAATATGTACATTACTTTTCTATGCATCTTACATATATACATGCATGCACCATACATTATAATGTAATGAAATGAAATGGAATAACGAAATGTCTGTAGATTAAAATCGAGGAAGTGCTAGTATAGATCTCGAGTCTGGATACAGCATAATAACTGCATATACATATACATAGGTAAACGTATGTAGGAGTATGTAACGCCATTGGTATTTGCCCATGTACAATATTATATTTGCTTACGGCATCCCGTAGATACATACATTCAGTACATAGAAGTGTAAAGTGCAAATATGTACAGAACGTATAGGGGTAACACATAGCCTAATAGAATGATTCTATGTCTGAGAAAATTTGGATCAATGTTGCTTGATTGAATGGTACAAAAGGAAGAATTCCTTGCGTCTTTACCTTC
>JAQIVE010004197.1:0-15006 GCA_034698285.1 Sminthurinus bimaculatus | reverse complement strand
GGTCTTTTCACAGTCGGTCTTTTCATGTCGGTCTTTTCACAGTCGGTCTTTTCATGTCGGTCTTTTCACATGCTACCCACTCAAACACACCCAAACTCAGACACATAAATGAAAGCTTTCTCCCCTTTCTCTAACTCGCTTTCTCTATTTCTCTCTCCATGTGTTTTGGTTCACCAAATCTTTTCTACATATTTCATACATGCACAGACAGACCGGCACATATTGTGGAATACTTTTGAGACCCAAGCCAACCTAATCTATTTTTCTATACATAAGTACACATACACACACACACACACAAGTATAAAATGGAATGAAATGAATGAGCATAAAGAGCCCTGTTAAAGTCCGCCCGCCGCCCTGCCCTCCCGTTTTTAACCATTGACTTGTGACTGCTGTCTCGGGGCGGAAAACGAATTAAACAGAGAGCAAAGGATTTCTGCGGCGCACATTTATCATTTATCATTTTATTATGTTATATTGCCCAATGTACATACATGCATGCATATTATGCAGCGGGAAATTAAGTAGAAAGATGTACCAACATTTTTTTCATTTCGCGTATCTACGGCCGATTTCGATTTTTTTAGAGTTTTCTGTGCATCAAATCAGATTGTTGGAACAGCTAAACGTTTTATAAAGGAAGAACTTTGTTTTATGTTAGGAAACTAACGTGTAAGCGTTTTAAGCTTTAATGCACTCCTGCCATATTAAAGTTTTTCGGTTTTGACATCCTTGACCGGCGTCCTCTTACTTTTCCTTTACTCGTGCGTAGCCAATGCAATCTTGTTTTTACACTTATTTTTTTCTATGTACATACTTATGTCTGTACAAAATGTGCAGTCAGCATTCAAGAGTGTAACATTTTACAAAGTTGTTAATATTGATCAAAATCCAAAGCTTGCGTTTTATTTTTTACGACTGTTCAATAAAGTGTAAAATAAAATCAAAGTAAAAGGAGCAAACATACATACACACATACATAGTTATACTTAAATATGTACAGTAGCTCTGGGGAAAAGACCGATTTTAATTCGATCCCACTTTTATTATGACAGTTTCTTGCCACCCACAACTTTTAAACTCAAGTATTGTACAATGTACATGCCTCCGCCGATTTCCGATCCCCATCACTTTTTCCCACCACACAATTCCACCACAAAAACATAGTTATATGTAATATGTACAATGTACGTACACTGAGAAGAAATGTCCGCGAGGACATTTTAACCAAGGATTAATGTATAGGCCGTCTCGAGTGGGGTTAAATTGAGTGCCAATTGCCCTGCACTTTATGTTTTCCCCAACGTCGGCGTCTAAGTAAGAACCCAAGTAAGAAAAAGAAGCAGAAGAAGAAGAAGAGAAGGAACATGGAAAAGAAAAAAGAAAGAGGAGATGATAAAAGGCTTGAGGCTATGGCTGAACTTAAAAGGGAGAGAATATATATACATCTATAAATTTATACATAAATACCCACAAAATTCATAAAAACGTATACTTAAGGAGCTCTACAATATTCGGATACTCTGAACAAAATATCTATAATATCGTAGGAAATACATAGACTGTGTGATATAAAATTGGACGGCGGTGAGTATTAAAGCCAGCCGTACGCTCAAATCTATCAAAATTGTTTAACTTGGAAAGTATAAAGTGTTTCCTGTCGGATTCTTGAGAGGCTCATGCGAAGCGTCAAATGTGTATTTATACGGATATGTAAGTATTACGTATATATATGAAGTGTGGAGCATAACTAAAGGCTTATGCACTTTTAGGTGTAGGATTCTATGAGAGTCGCTATATACTTATACAGTATGTACCTGGATATGGCCGGCGAAAGCTTCAGCTCGAACTTCAACTTCAACTACGACTCCAACTCGAGCTCTAACGCCAAACTCCACTCAGAGAGAGAGCGAAAGAGTGAGTGAAAAGGAAGGAGCGGGAGTGTGTATCGCACATTCAACAATCGATCGACCAGGTGTAGCCTCAACATGTATAAACTTTTGGGTAAGAGAAGGAGAACGTGACTTACACGTTAAGATGTAAGACGTTTTCCTTTTCCTGTCGTTAGTTCTCATTGATTTTAGCCACCTTTTTCTTCTCTTCTCACTACTCACTATACTCCTTTCCCTCTTCTCTCCCACTCCACTCGGGCTTTTGCTTTTGCTCCATTCTCGACGAGGAGAGAAAATGCTGCTACTTGAGACGACTCAAGACCAAAACCAAGAGTAGGAGAGCAAGAGTAAGAATAAATGTGAGAGCAAGAGCCAGAGCAAAAGAGAAAGAGAGAGAGAGAGAGAGAGAAACCAACTCAAGACCAAAGTCTTTCCCAATACTTCTCAGCTCTTTCCACTTGCAACTCAAATTCAACTTTCTTCGTCTTCTCCTTCATTCTCTCCTTTTCTTTCCCAAAAAATTACCAGTCACCTTCAAGTTTTTCCTCGTTTTCCTCTTTAGACTCCCTCCACTCCAATCTTTATTCTTTTTTCTACGAATATACATATACTTATGTGCGCTTAACTTCTAAATATTGCGTTTTCTCTCCTTTTCTTTTGTTATACATATATGTATTGTAGTTCAGGTGTTTTTCAGATGGCTTAGTTGTTGCTGAAATCATACACATTTGGATACTTTCTTTGCTTCTTTTTTACATGATGTGTGATAAATGGGCGCAGTACTAAAGATCAAATATCAATACTAATATTGAATGAAGATTCGTGGAAATTGGAGTATATACATAGTTTTTTGTACTGTGTATACATATGGAGAAAACTGTTAAATTGTTGCTCAACTTTTGGAAAGCCAACCAAGAAATTACCGAGACTTTTCTTTGTTTGGCGACTTCCTATAAAAGAAAGGTAAAAGAAAGGACGTTTATGCATTTTGGAATTTGGAAATAATTGATTTTCCTGGAATATTTGCAAGAATAATGTCTTAGATACTGAGAAAAGTATTTCGTTGTTCTTTAAGTGCCTCTTGTGACATTTTTCTAACCGCGAAGTTTCCTTGCTTTTATAAAAAGCGTCGTTTTGTGCTGCAGTTTTCCCAAACTTGAATAGGTACTGAGAAGACCAATGAGTTGAGCATTTTTCGGTGAAGCACTACAATTATATTTCAAAGTAACACTAGTGAAAAAGAATTGGGAGGATTGGTATAGTAACAGGATTCAATGATGATGAAAAAATTAATTTGTGAGCCACCTTCTTCTTTGGCCTTCAACTGCCATGCCAGTCAATTGACCTTTTCCCTGGGCCTCTCCAGGAATTCATTTATTTATAATATGTATAATGTATCTATAGTGTATAGTCTCATCATTTATGCAACCAACATTGATCTTTTGTGGAACGTTTTGCCACTTGGCGAAAAAAAACCAAGAATAGGTTAAGCAAAACACGTTCTCGGTTGGAGCATAACATGTATGTACAATGTACAAAGCAGTACAATAGGATGGAATGGGATATTGCAATAATTCGCCGAATGCCCTTCTAAACGGACAAAATTGGACATTACACTTTAGCCACGTCACAATAGCCCCCATTTTTCTTGCTCATGATGATGATTCTTGTGACTTTTATGCAGCCAAATGTATATGAATAATACATGCATGGAATATACATACTAGGTATTATGTGTGTATTATACTAGGTAAGTATAATACACACGAAGAGAAAATACGCAGGCTTGGCAAAACGAATAGTCACAGTAGTCACAAAAATTGTATAAGCGGCGTTGCTCACTGTCAGCCGGCCACTGTAGGTTAAAATAATGGTTAAGATGATGGCCATTGTAATTATAGATAATGGCGAAGATCATGATAATGTGACGTTTTGTGCAGTTTTCAGAAAATTCGTTCACAAAATGCAAAACGTCCAGCCATAATGACAGTCTACAGGAATTTTGTATGTATATACAAAACTGGTAGAGCGGCGTGCAAACTCATTTCCAGAAGCTATTTGTAAATAAATAAAACTTTTCACTCTTTCTCCAAACTCTTGATGTCGTGTCGGGGTTTTGAGGGACAGCAACAAGAGAAATCCTGAGATTGCCAATGTACATGTTTTACTTTACTTTTCGTATACAAAAGATTTTGCAACGACTTCAAGATAAAGATCATTACCCAAGTCAATAGGCGGGTCTCAGTATTGTCGTTAGCTCTAAAAATAATTTTCATAGTTTGGATGAATTTGAACCTATGTACAATAATAATGGTGGATGATTGCCCTTGAAATTACACGGGAAATTTCATAAAAATTCCAGGGTTTTACAGTGTTGTACATTTGAGTTCCTGAACAGGAACAAAAATGTAGTCAACCTCAAATTTAATGGACTATGGATGCGCCTTCAAAGTCTGTGTTTGCTTTTTATCGCACATTTTGATTTGAAACCGCGCACTTTTTCTTGCACTGTCGATTGATCACTAAATACATCTCCTAAAAATAAAATGCAAAGCAGTTGCATCACAGTTATCAGTATTCATAAAAATCGATTCGTACTTATGTACAATACATACCTAAACTTAAGCATAAGTAAGTTATTCGAATTCAAGTTTATATGGAAATCGAGAGTGGAATTGGAATTTTCAGTTAAAGTCAAAGCTAAAGAGCACAAGAAAAAGAAGAGGTTGTGCTGCGTCTGGGGATGCTCTTGAATTTGGACTGCATTCAATAAAAGAATCAATTATCCTCGTGGTTTTTCCATTAGATCCATCTAATAAGCATCTGAACGCCCACTAATCAAAATACTGACTAATGATAATAGAGAGTACTTTTGTGGAGAAAAGGGAGTTACCACAAAGTTTTTGTCAGCTCTAAGCTTAGCCCAACACCACATATTGTACATATGTATAATGTATATATTCCATTCCACTCCATTCTAAAATGTGCTCCAGCTTCCAGCTTTATCTCATCACTCTCCGCTACTTGTATGGAGTCTTGTGCCTAGCCATTCTAATTCTAATTCTGAACACTTCAAAAGTACCTCTGCCTTTGTTTTTAGCTCAAATGCCCGTACTATCTATACGCATTACGCATATACAGACATATGCGGGGTTTTACATTGTACATAATATGTAGCTTATAGCTGTAGAATGCGCAGTTCTGCGTGCTTACACACACACACACATGGCCAAGAAACGTATCATTCACATTTCTTTTTACAGCCCTAATCGTAGATAGATACGTACATTGAAGGAGGAAAGGAAGATTTCATCTTTTTGTCGATCTGGATGTGAATCTGGATCTTGTTTCCTAAAGACGTTTATAGGACAAAGCCCAGCTTCCTTCTATGTATGTGTAATGCGTATGGATAGTTTTTGCTCCGCTCTGCGTTAAATCTTCCACCCTGTGCATAATCACTATGATTATTATTTTAATGAGGGCAAAAGTTTTTTCGGGCCTCGCACTCCCAGCTTCCATTTGCGTCTAACAAGACAGGGTGTAGGTATGTATGTATGACAAAGACACAGAAACAGGGTGGTTCATCTCATCATTTTTCCTTTCTATTATGCACCCCTCATTTTACGAATCAACAGTCAAATTGATTTATTACATATATTCAAAGCGTTATTTCTCTGTAAAGCTTGCAATTAGCTGCTCCTTTAAATATTTTACAGAGGCTTCAACTCTACAATTGGCATCTCATTTATTTATTATCACTGTCATAATTATCATGAGATTTATCTATTTACAAAATGACACTATATACATATGCACCCTAATCAACATTTCTACCCTAACTATTTTTCATTTTGTATAAATATATTATAAGGCAATTTATCTTAAAAATCTATGAAAAGTTTATGTTTTTACAAAAAAATGATGAAAAGTAAAGGAAAGCGCGTGAATTTGGAAATTTTTGGTTGCTCGATGAAAAAATCAGCTTGTTTTTTCCATTTTGCAAAAATCATAAAAATAGGCAAATTGTGCTATTGTGCTATGCAGTGACGTTTCTGCACTGAGTATTTGTTTGTATAATGCGTATACATACAAGCAGAATAGGGTTTTAATGGGATGCAGATTAGAGGAGGTCATAGAGACGGCGGAACATGATGATAACGACAGAATGGAATGAAAGCGCAAAAAGAGATGAAGATGAAGACGAAGACGAAGAAGCCCTCATAAGATGGACTGGGCGAGAAAATGCGAGGACACAAGCAGCGAGATTGAGGATCGAGAGTGCGAAAGAGAGCGACGGCCTGCAGACAAACAGAGTCGAACAGAGACAAAAAGAAAATGAGAGCCTGGAAGGAAGAATAGTTATATCAAGCTTATGTAGAATAAGTATACATTGAAGATGGAAGATAGCGGGATGAAACGGAGATAAACAGACCAGAGCCAATGACTGAAAGCATAATACACGTAATACATAGAATATACACTATACACACTGGCAAAAGAAAAGTGGTCGGCTGGGCGTAGGCGGAAATCTTAAGACGAAAGACGAAGTAGTCATTCTCTCATCCTGCAAGCAGTGGGAGACTCTTGCAAATATTGTATAAATATGTATATCTACAGCACATAGCCGACTATTACATACGATATATGTAATATCATGAAGCAAAAGGACCATAAGAAAATAGAAGAAAAGAATACGGATACGGATACGGCTACGACGGCGAATAAGAATAGAAATGAGAATGAGAGGAGGGAGATTGAGATGGAGAATAAGTAGATATAAAGAATAAAGGATGGAGGAGGAAGGAATAAGATGCTCAGCGGGAGTCTATGGAATAAGAGGCAAAGATGATTATATGGTGATGTGTATAATGTGTGTCTATGTGATTCTGGATGTGTGTGTCTCTGTGTGTGTGGTCTCATTCTCCATGTCTGATAATATGCAATTTTTCCAGCCACTTTTCCCTCCCTAATTTCGCACCGTCTTGATTATCTTCTTGTTCTCCTTTTCTTTCCATCCTCTTCTCTCTCTCTCTCTCTCTCTCTCTCTATGTCTCCCGCCTTTTTCTTTTCTCCATGCAAAGACATTATCTTTCCCTCTTAAGTTTCAACTTTCAACTCCTTCCCTTCTCTGCTCGGCTCAATTCGGCGCTCCTCCACTGTGTTCAACAACCTTTGCTTTTGCTTCTCCCTCTTTGTTGACATTAGCCATCCATGTGCACAGTGCACAGTCACTATTATCCCATACATATATGCATATACGTTTACATTATACAGCCAAATTCTCCGTCTACACATACATACATATGGACACATCCCAACGGCAAATATTGAACTGCAAGTGGAACTAGGAAGCTTATATGTGGAAAGTGTGTGAAATGGAAAAATGAGCCATACCATGCCATCATATCATACGCTGCCATATGCCATTCCATGCCTTAGTATATGCACTTTTATCATCATTTATACAGATTTTACGCCAACACTTTTAAAGGGATATATAGCCTCTTACCTAAACTATGTCAACATTAGAACATTACATTTACCTCCACCGCTACCATCACTTCTTCTTTTTCTTCTTGGTTCTATTACTATCAGGAATTTTCCACCAAGAATTTTTATTTCACCTTCCTTTCCTCTCACCATCAAAACAGCAGAGGCATCAAAGGAATGAAACTCAAGTTACCCAACATTATACCGTAGATTCTTCCTTTGCTTTTGGTTGTTGCACCAAAATACTTGTAAAAACTGTAAATCCAAGTGCATACAACATATGTACAATGTACAATGTACAGGTTTGGAACGATTAAATGTGCAAGTCCATGCTTTGGCTTTTCCACGGTTGTACGTACATATGTATGTATGTATGTAGTTATAGTTACAGTCATAGTCATGATTATGATCATGATTATAGTCATTTTGGTGGTTGCCATTTGCCATTCTCGGCTTCTAAAATTTAATGGGTGCACTCTCACTCTCGTCTTCTGTGTGTGTTTCTGGTCCCATCTTACTTTTATGTAAGATGCCACACAGGGAAATTTGAAGGAGAGGAAAAAGTCTGTGGATGTGGACAAAGACTATCAAAATAATATCAAGTGCTTTTCAACTCGGTTCCTTTCAAAAAAAAGAAATTAAGTGACCCAGGGGCAACATAGAGGCGCGGATGAGTTGTGAGTGTCTCCACTCTGTTCTCTGTGTTTGTGTCTGTGTGTGTGTGTGGAACTTTGAGCAACCGCATCTTCCCTTTATTATTTCTACTCTTTTTTGTTCCTTAGCTCTCTTTTTTCTGGTGTCTCAACACACTACATATGTACATATGTACAATAGTAGTTACACATAAAGATGTTTTTACGTTTTTCCCGTATTTTCTCGAGCTTACTTTTTTTACATCAGTACATAAGGTGTTTGTTGGCTGCTGCAAGTTTTCCCATATAAATGTAGTTTAGTTGGTTGTTGGTTGTCGGTTGCATCTCTTGTGGCTCTTCAACTTGAAACTCAAAGCATCTTAAGGATGACTTTGGCTTTGCTTTTACTTCCCCCGTACAATACAGCACAGCACATGCATGCGTTGCTTCACTCGGGGAAAATTGCATCGAGTCATATTACAGTCTGACGATGAGCTTTCTCCCCATTTCGTTGTCTCCCCCCGACAGCTCAGTTCTACGACACCCCTATTTTGAAGACAAAAAAGCCAATTTTGGGAGCATCACGTCCCAATAAGCCGTGGTCAACAACAACAACAATTTGCCACTGGCCATTGACCACCATTCACGAGTGTAGTGGAGAAATCTAAACAGATTTTACAAATTTTTTTCCAAAGGATTTCTACTACAGTTAAAACCTAGATTCACGCAGACCGACTAAAAATAAAGATGCAACAAGGCCAAGTTGATGTTTACACCGATGTTTCCAGTAACCCGGGCAGCCTTTCTGGGGAAAAGGTTGACGCAGGCAGAAAAACAGACAACAAGCCAATTATCTCAACTTTCTTTTTCGTTTCTTCTACATAGACGAGCGTCATGGTTGAGAAAAAACTCAGACGGCGTCTCGCACTTGTACATCTGCGTAAATTGTAAAACTTGTACACACATGTGAGAACACCCACGCAAAATCCCTAAATAACTGCCGCAACCATTGACGACAATGTTTAAATTCTTTCTTCCTAAAAACTAAAACAAGTTTCAAGATAGTTAACAAGGTACTTATAGTGCTTAGGTAATGATTATCGTCATAATCGTGATTACGATGATGGTACTTTGAAGGTTTAAAGTAGATACTTGTATACATAGAGGGCGTATAATATGTATGTACTAATGGAAAAAATGAAATTCTCTTTGGCTAAACTCCTAATGAAAAGAGTGGGAGTTCGTTTGCCACATGTTTTGACGTGTTATAACTACATATATGTGTGTATGTACTTTGTATCTCCTGGAAAGGCTCAAGAAAGTTTAAATGCTAATGTTAAATCATGTAATAAGCCTACTGTACATACATACATTGAGCTCTGTACAATCTTTTACACCATACACATAAAGAAAGAGAGAGAAACTGAGACTGCGAATCATATCATAAAAAGAAAGAAAAGGGGAGTGCGAAGGAGCTTTTTGAGGTAGAGGGAAGAAAGTTAGTCCAAAAGTTTCTAAGGGCAAGAAGGGACGAGAAAAAACGTACACGTGTTCTCACGTTACTCCTTTGATGATGATATCCACATGAAAGCCCATAATCGGCTTCCCTCCATTCCTTTGACATAAACCAGAGGAGAAAAGGGGGAGGAGGCCGAGGGAGGCACAACCAAATCAAAAGGAAAGGAATAGAAAATGAAAACGAAAACGAAATACCAAGAAGAGAGAGAGAGAACGGGGGGAGAGAACTTAAATCTCGAGCCGAGAACCCGAAAATTCAAGCCGGGAATCAGCCATGTATACACTACATATTTGTACAGTGTATGTATGTAGAACACACAAAATGTGGCACAGTATACAGTATACAGTACAGTTCATGCCATACAAAGGCTTTGATTCCGTACATGTTTTTGTGCGTGTGTCATTTCTCCGATTTTTTTTCTCCGGGTCTAACTCTAACTCCAAGTCGAAAACAGAAAACAAACACTTTGAAGCCATGTATTCATACTTATATATATGGATAGGTAGTTGCCACAACACGCTATGATTATCAACCCGGGTTGTCACACATAAAGTTGTTACCTGGGTTCCCCTCTCTTTTCACCATGCTCTAGTCGTTCACTACCCATTAACCCTACAAATACAATGCAGCGCACGCCTTAAGTGTATTTTTGTATTTGTATTCTTTGAATTTGTACTTTTTTACCAATGTAATTTACACAATTTCCTGTATTTGAATCCGTAAAAAGGCAGCTGGATTCATTGGGATATTTTTTTCCACTTAATTATTTTTCCTGTAAAACTTTTCCTTTTCTTATGTGTACAATGTACATATATTCTAAGAATCTTGATACTTTTCTTGTACTCAATCAAGTGAACAATCCGCCGCTTTCGGAATTTTGAATTCAAGAGAAACGGAGAAAGTTCAGCGCAATACTTATATATTTACAATATATGTACAATATTTTGTATTTGTAGGAAAATGAAGCCGGAAGGATTTCGGCGTGTGTATGTATGAGCAATGTACATATTTAAAACCTTTTGGACGGCTTTATTTTTTTGAGGAGCAACCAAGATGATACAAATGCGAATGTTGTCCTCACAACAGTTTTTCTGTGGCAGAGAAAGGGAGAGAAAAGAGAATCGGAGACAAAAAAGACTTCTCTGAAAATATTTTGATATCCTTGAGGATTACTCTTCTAATATGCATATACTCGTCATTTCTCAAAGTCTCGAAACGCTGCTGTTGCTTTATTGTACATATATTTATACGATACTATCCTTTTATCCGTTTTTCCTTTGATGGTTTTAATTTTTCCAGACCGAGTTTATGTATTCACAGGGAATTAGACAGGTTGCAATCTACAAAATACACGATACATAATACATACCATACCGAGTATTTTTTGTATGATGTATTACCTCCTCATTTGTCGCCCTGATATGTATTGACATTACCATTAGCATCAGTATTAGTATTAGTATTAGCGTTGCTCATGGTTTAAAACCCCATATTAGCATATATGACAAGAAAAGAAGCTCAATCTACAATTCTATCGATACGAATATTTATTTTTCTTACAACTTTGCTTTTTTCTTTCAAGTTGTGCGTCTACATACACTAATAAATAGCATATAAATATATTGTATTCCGCACCTCTGATTCAGCAAACTGTTTCATTTTTACCATACATATTATGCTATACCCGGGAGAAGGGAGTGAAATAAAAAATACTTGTATAGGACCAAGATTTTTTCGTGGGGAAGATAAATGCAAGCCACACGTAAGTAAGTATTTGTACAAATGTATATTTTTTGTACCTTTTTAATACACATGAGCAAATTCATCTTCATCCCCTCATCTTTCTCTCTCTCTTCATCTTTTAAGATTGAGATTCAGACTTTGGTCTGCCTGGGATTTGAGCATTTCATTCGGAGTCTAGTTTCGGTTTCGACGTTGACTTTATGTCTGACTTTGGATAAATTTGAAAAATACACACGGAAATTGTAGTTTTAATATTGTACATAGGTATACCTATACCCTTGTGTTTGCACAATGAATGCTCATATTATTTATTCCACCGAAACTTGCTTCCTTTCCCCTCAACATGAAAGGACTCTGTTGACGTGACTTTGCACACAGAAAAAAATCCGGCGTTCCTCATCATCTTTTCAAAAACTTGTTTCCCTACGTCTCAGGAGATGATTTGCATCCATTTTGAGAGAAAAATGTACAAATACAAATAGATACAAATATACACAGCCAAAAATACAGACATCCACAAATTACCAATCACGGCTTACAACTTCCCTTACAGCCCTTCAAAAAGGGATTACCAAGAAAATCTCGAGCTGACGGCTCTTATCGACCGCTCATACATATGTAAAATGTAAAGCCATAGTTACTTTTATTCTTTCATCTTCATTTTGCGCCGTATTTTAAAAAATTTGGAGAATTTTCCAACTGTCTCGTTATGGCTAATAACATGCCCTGCACAATGAGTTGGCCTTCAAATGGAAAATTGAAAAAGGGAAATGGAAAATTGCAAATTAAAACCAATTCCGTGGAATTGAACGTGCATATCTACATATTATGTATGTATAGTTATATACATTTACAATGGCATCCGCTAATCCAATTTGCAATACCATGAAGACTATTTTTCAACGTTGCACACTATGTATAGTACAGTATTTTATAGTTAATGTTAATATGGCTGTACAGTACACATAAAGACAATGGACTTGCTAAAATAAAACCCTGTAGTGGCCCAATAAAGGAAACTCCAGTGCAAATATTACAGTACCATAAAAAGACTGTAGAATCCAACTACAGTACAATTTTACTTGGCAAGTATTCGGAAGTTTCAAAATACAATACAAGAGTTGTGCATTTTCCAAGTACAAAAGTATATTATGTATACATAGGCTTGGAATCCTTTAGACAACTTACACATAACAGTGCTGTGCAAATATTATCAAATACTCTAGGAATTGGTTGGATGTCCATTGTACATTGTACATACGTAATAGGAATAACTATTAGTCTAATTATTATGGCTCCAACTGCCATAATATTTGTCCACTAAAAATCTGCTCCACTTTGCCCTGCCGTCCGTCACTTTTCGCAATCCTACATCCTACTGCATGCATATTGCATAGGGATAATGGATAATGGACATGTACACGGACAGGAACATGTACAATGTACATGGCGGAAAAAAACATGAACATGAACATGGTCAAGTACCATTATTATCCTCATATGTAAAACTAGGCATACACACATACATATGTAGGCATTATTACGCCATGTATAATTCATTCAGCACAGAGCGAATCAAAAGTTCATTAGAATACACAGAGAAAGAGAGAGAGAGAGAGAGAGTCTCCGAGTATTTGTACAATATCTACGAGCAAAGGAATGTTCGCATTTCAGCCACAGATTGGAAAAGCTCGCTGACCCGAACCCGAGTAATTTGACGAGAGAGAAAGAGAGAGAGAACTAGAGCCAAAGAGAGAGGCAAAATATGAACGTGCTCTGGGAAATTGCTCCTTATGCATACATTCTACACACACACACACACACACACATTGACTACGGTCCAAACTTACACAATATAATCATGTAGCAAAACGTATAATAAAGTTCTTCCATTCACCATGGACAGGGAAAACTAAACCAAATGATAATGTTTCATAGCATGACATATGTACACACTTCTACATTCTACATACTACATACTACAATGGTGCATAACTAGTTGGATCTATCCATCCAAAATTCAGCACTCTCTCCACCATTTGCAAGTCAATCGCTCTTTCTCTTTCTCCTCGCCGACTTTTGCTCAGCATTACTTTGCGCTTTATGTGTGTTCAAAAGGCCATTAGATTAGGCCAAATATGCCCAAGTAACAATCGGAACTTCCGAGAGCGCACAACTCTCCCATATGTACTTTGAATGTATTGTACGATTCAGAATCACAGCCCTTGTTACAAAATGTAGGAACATACGCAGAAATTTGGATGTGCAATGTCGTTTGCGATTGTCGATTTACATGCATGTATTTTTATACCGTACACTTTGTGAGTAAAGCCCAGGCTAAATTTTTCTCGGTTTCTCTTATTAATCATTATATTATCAAAGGTGGGCTACTATTACACTATTTACGGTACAAGGTTTGTTCATGTGTCCCTATATGTATTACTATTACACCCTGCACATATAACTATGGCTTGTACCTTGTAAGTGTGGATAAGGTTGGCGGAATCGCCAGTCCAAATCTTGTGAGCGAGCACGGAATGGTCACAAGAGGAGTGTTTTTTTGGTGCGGGTAATAACCAAGTCAGGAGTCAAGATGCATGTATGTATGCATACATTCTGTGCATTTTATTATATTAGCCAAATTTGAATGTAGGTAAGTGAGTGGGCCAGCTCTACTTTACTATGCATCCATGTATATTTTGTATGTATGTATGTATGTATACCGTGATTTGTTCTCCACCGTTGGCTGCCCACTCCGACGACTGCTCACTCACTAAATTATTGCTGCGTGTATTGTATTGTACATACAGTATATTGTAGATATTTTGTGTACTGAGGACAAACGCAGAAAAATCTACACACACACACACAAAGAGTCTGTCCACGGCTTTACTTCTCCGTGCCTGACAAATTCATCCAAATTGTGCGTACATGAGGAAAGTTGCAGCCAAGCTTAAGCTTACTTAACGTATTGGGACAACAAACGTATGTGTGTATAATTTCCTGCTTTGATGACTTGCGGCTTCTGATTTTTGGTTTAGAGACATCATGTAATAAATATTTAATATTATTTATGCGTATTTATTGTACTATTCTATGACACAATTAAGTCTTTGGCGAATAAGAAGAAGAATGCATTATTTAATGTTTCTGCATGAATTTTCCCCACTAATTGTAAGCTATGCTGTACATTCTACATGTATTATGTTTAATAAATAATGAATTGATGGAATATTATGTGTGTGTGTGTGGAATGTACAGAAATGAATTGAATGAATGAATTTTCTTAAATTATTCCCCACGTCGAGACCAAGACAGAGACCGACATATGCTTTAGCTATAAAAATATAATATATATGTTCCTATATGACCAAAGCACATTACTAATATGTATAAAGCATGGGCCATAAAATTGATCTATTGACTTGAAATTGAATTCCGACGTGGTTTTACTCCTCTATGGCGTTTCTCTATAAGT
Source organism: Sminthurinus bimaculatus (assembly GCA_034698285.1). Lineage (NCBI taxonomy): Eukaryota > Metazoa > Arthropoda > Collembola > Symphypleona > Katiannidae > Sminthurinus > Sminthurinus bimaculatus. Next base: position 249 of record JAQIVE010004197.1, on the reverse strand, counting down.
ATACATTATACATATGCATCTAAAGTCTGGCTCTTGTTCTCCTTCTCGAGTCATTCTATTACGGTATTCGTTCCCTCACAATTAGTTTCATGGGCTGTCCAATAAATGGGACAGTTTGAAATTAACGTGAAGTAAATGATATGAAGGAGGGCTCAATTAAAATGGGATTACTTGACTTTATACTCATAAAATGTATTACGTATGACTAAATTGTATGGCGTTGTATGTATAAGCTAGCTTGGCTCTACC
>JAQIVE010004196.1:0-15008 GCA_034698285.1 Sminthurinus bimaculatus | reverse complement strand
CATGCATGATTGTACCATATTTACTCTTCCGTATTCAAAAGTAAACCTCTAAAGACAAATTAGTTAGGTAGCCATGCTTAACTTAGTGTAGTAAAGAATGAAATTTATCGTCCAAACTATGCCAAACACCCAGTATTGGAAATAAAGTGAAAGGGGAAAGAGTGTAATCTTGTTTGTTGTCGCATCTTTGTCCACGTTTCTCCTCTCTGTCCCATATTGGTTTTTTACTACGTTGTGTGTTTTGAGTATTCATTGTTTATGTAAATTATAATGCTTATGATGGGAGCTAGAGGCACCAATCCAAATCTATTCTTGGACTTTTGTAAAATGTTTTGATCACCCAAACTAGTTATAGAGAATGTTGTAATATCTAGTTATTTCTCAAGTCCAAAATCTACACAATCAATTTAAGTGTAGTAGTTAGCTGTTTACATTACATTAGGTTCTGTATTACTGTCAATACATCAACTTCCTTGCGTTTTTCGTTTACTGTGCTGAAGTAATAGCTGCTCAAAAAATTAAAAGCTTATAATATGAAATCACACTACTCACTACCTACGGTTTTGCCAACTTTTTGCCTTATACCATGTACGATGTATGTATTTAAGTACATACAATTTTTTACGATTTTTTCCTGCCTATTTGTATCTATTATAATATTTTAATGGAGGGTCTTATGCGATATTTGATATTGTTCCGGTGGCAAATAAGAAATGAGAAAAATTGTGCATGGAATTCACTATGCGACGTCATGCAACTATTGAAGTCGATGTTACCAGTGTAACCCGGAATATAATGTGCGAAATGCGAGTACCTGTAATGCCGCAGGATTTTTTACTTTTAGGCCATTTTATGATGGGTGATGGGTGTACTGATTCAGCATAACCTAACCAAATTACCGCATGATTTATGCCGCACATTCGATATTATGTACTTATGTTCAATAAGTTTAATCAAAATTGATCTCTTATCTCTTAAGCTTTCTCCTCAGAACTTTCTCTTGCCCTTCAGTACAAGAGAAAGCCTGTCGTTTTCCCATACAGTATTAAACGACATTTTTTACTTCTCCAGATAAAGTTTTTCCAGCCTAAAGCTCGAACATTATGTTTACTATGTGATAAATCATGCCTCAGCGCTAATTTGTAATTTTTGCTTGTAGCATATTATTGTCTATTAAATGTCACCTGCCTAAACGAAAAGAAAAATAAAGTAATGCTAAAATTTATGAAGTACTTAGGAAAATAAAGAAACCTTAGTCGCGCTTCAAAAGCCTATGAATTTATACATAGGTACAACATACACGCTATGAATTTTGTGTGCCGGGAACTTGATAATATCACATGTTCAAGTATCGGTCCTATGCTGCCTGTGATATGAATTCTCACTCATTAATTACTTAATCGCTAATTCACTTCAAATGTAAAAACTAATCGTAAGGATCCTGTGTAAAGGTTTAAAACCATTATTATAATATATATGTTTTCGAGGTAAAAAAGAAGATAGATCATTGATTTGACATCTAGTCACAAGTCACAATCTATAAAGAGAGGGAGTGAACCTTGACATTTTTACTATGAAAATTGTTCTGTCATTGAAATCTCAAAGGAATTATAGTCACAGTATTAGAAACCATTTTTTGTTCGTCCTGTCATTTAACATCTTACTGTGTGTGAGTAATTCTGACAATAGGTTTCAGGGCACTTTAAAGGGTAAACCAACATGGACCTTACCTGAAGCTCCTAAAATTGGTAAAAGTCTCATTTTATGTGAATGAAATTGTAAATAATTTTTACATTTCATAATGCTTTCTGCATGTCTTCATGTTTTAATATGCATTTTTGCATTTTATTGCTAGCAATCATTGGAGCCGGCGTTGGAGGGTCAGGAGTAGCCTATTTTCTAAGTGAACTCCTGGGCGACAATGTAAAAGTGGATTTGTATGAAAAATCGGACATTGTTGGGGGACGACTTCACACCGTCGAGGTGTTTGGTAGACATTATGAGACTGGTGGATCAATTATTCATCCACGAAATAAATACGCCGTGGATTTGACTGAAAAATTAGGTACCTTATAAATTTAAATTATCTTTACTTTTTAATTTGAATCTGATCTAGTCGAAATGTGTTCCTGTTTTTTTATAAGCGACGTATATATTCACTCTTTCGTTTTTTAGGACTTCGTAAAAAGGAGAAAGAACCATCGTCGGAATTTGGTTTGCTAAAGGATCAGCAATTAGTTTTTTCTTCGAGTTCTTGGAAATTTGTGACGATTTTAAGAATTCTCTACAGATATGGCTTCGATTTCAATTACATACATTCCTTCACAAATAAACTCATTGATGATTTTAGCAAGTAAGTGGTGAATTTTGTATGGTATTACTTATTGGTATGTTTTACTCGGCACTAATTACTCAGGAATAAAAAATATAAAAAGAATGGTTATTATAATTTAATATTTGTACCGATGCGATTTACGATACAAAAGCATTATCGGTATGGCATGACGTGAATTTTCTATCCTTAGAATGTACACGCTTCAGGAACAGCAAATCAGCTTTGAACATCCCTTTGAACTGTTGTCCTCAGCAAGTCCAGGCCTTGCCAACTTGACTCGAAGTACTTTCAAAGCATTCCTTCAAAGCTCTGGTTTCAAGGACATTTTTATCGACGAACTTGTTTCTGGTACACAATTGCAATATAATTTAAGATTAGATTTTTTATTGGGATTTTCTCTCAAAAAATGAAAAATAATGTCTTCTTATGTTTGTTCCATCTTCCATCATGCAACTTTGTACTAAACTTTGTACTAAAATTCTTGCAGCTATCACTTATGTAAATTATGGACAAGATACAAGTCTTCACTCACTCGTGGGTAAGTTCCCACCATACTCTATGTGGTACTTATTCTGAATAAAAGATTTAAAGCAAAGCTGTAAAAGTTTTTGCATATTGCACAAATTTTACCAAAAATGTGGAATTATGACCCAAAAGATTTCAATACTGTATTTTTTGCTTTTTATGTTTTACTATACATAAATAAATGTAACTTTTTTGATTTCACATAGGAAGTATTGCTGTAGCTGGAGCAGCTGAAGGCCTATGGAGTATTGAAAATGGAAATAAGCAGCTACCCATCGCCCTTTCGTCCAATTCTAAAGCAAAACTGATTCTAAATTCTCAAATCCAATCAATCAAAGATAGCCGAAATGGAAGCTACTGTCTCTCTATAAAAACCACCACGGCTTTCACCAAGGATGCAAATGGTAGTACCAGTGGCAGTGCCACTGAGGACAAGGTTGTGAATTATGATATTGTTGTCATCGCGAATCCATTGGAAGTCAGCAAAATCCAATTCCTTGGCTTTGAAAACTTGCCATATGATGTAGACGAGAGGAAATATCATCAAACAGTTGCTACTATTGTTGCAGGAATTCTTCAGGAAAATTTTACAGCCTCTTCCTCCCATCTGGACTCGTTGTTTACCTGTGATGGAGCCACATTTTTCACAACTGTGGGTCGAATTTATCCCGTTGATTCTGGCTCACAATCAGATTCTAAATCGTCGTCAAGTCATGGGAGTGAAAAGAAAGAAAAATATCCTGTTTATAAAATCTTTAGTCCAAAGCGCCTCACTGAAGATCAGCTGAACGTAATTTTTTCAAAGATTTACAAAATTGACGTTTTTCCTTGGATGGCCTACCCACACTATAATAATAATGGAGGAGGAGCTGATCTTCCTTCATTTGGAAGTCTTCCATCGTTTCTCCTGGATGAGTGGAATTTGTTTTATTTAAATGCTATAGAGTGGGGTGCTAGTGCGATAGAAATGAGTTTACTGGCTGCAAAAAATATTGCTCTTTTAGTCGCACAACGAATCGGCGAGAGTCAGAATGGTGATATTAATCAAAATTATGGACGAAATACAAATAAACCTAACATTGAGTCAACGAGAAAAATTGAACTTTGAAAGAGAGGAGTGTGATATTCAGTACCGTGTATGTAGCATTTACCAAATAATACTTTTATAGAGAATAGACTTTTCCTTATGCAGCTGTACAATGTTTTATAAAATATTATGTTTTCAAGTTTTCAAGATGTTTTTTAGATAATTTTTTATTGTTAATTTTCTTTTTCGACTGTTTATTGTATAATTATTGTATGTTATATGTAAAGTATACAAAATGTATACATATGAATAGGTATATGCTATATGTTGTATGCTGTATGTAATTGTATTATTCACACTTGACACATTCGTATATTTTCGCAACTAAACTACAATGTTTCACTTTACCATTCCATAAAATATGTGTGTAAAATGTTAAAGGTAAAAGTTAAAGTAAATACCACCTGTTCGCGCTTATATTATTAGTGCTTAAAATGCATTATTTGAAGCTATACATATATTTGAACGTTAGGATAATTTTATTTTAAACAAAACTATCCGCCATTTAAATATTATTTTCCATATGCAACGAAATCTAAATCCAGCATTTCGTTTTTGAAGCAGCTTTGTAATGGGAACATAAAGTGATCCTTCGTTTCCAGACCAAGTTTTTCAATTTGAGCCATGAGCCTAAAAGAAAAAAAAATCCACATAATATAGCATACTTAATGTGCATAGGGAGTAATAGTACTTATTCCGTACTCTCCGACAGGAAATAAATTTCCAGCTTTCTTTTACTTTCGTTATGCTAAATAAATGTGGAGGAAGTAAAATAAAATCAGGAATTTCCCTTATTTGAGACTATATCTTTTCAGTATGCATGATAAGTACGTTATGCAAGTTCAACTTGAACAATACAAAAATCATAGGGAATGACATTTTTTAACAGTTAGGTACAACATAATTGACAGTGGCTTGTGCATGAATGTACCTGTCTATGATAGCTTGGCTCAGTTGACTTGTTTTAGTATAAATTCCCCAATGCACACCATTCTCGGGGAAGCATCTGACAACCAGAGCCCAAGAAGCATTATCTGTATCCACTATGACGAAATGGGCGTCGGCTAAAGAAACACCAGTGACAGAAAATGATTAGATTTACTCCTTTTCCATTCCAGTGTTTTAAAATTGCAAACATAAAGAGTGAATTTTCAGGAATTCCATACCATCTTTCATTTTCCCCGTCATTTCAGTACAAAACCAAAGGCCGCTTAGAGCAGTTGTCTTGCCTGATGGCTTACAACCTGCAGTAACGGAAAAATATGTCTTGAAATTTGAAGGTTGAAAAGCATTTTTGGATATTCTAAGCATTATAAATATTTTATAGTTTACCCAAGTTTAATTCGGCTTGAGTGAATGGGCATACTGTTCTAGACCATATTGGAGCGTTATTATAACTTTGACCCGGCGGCATAGGCCGGAAATGCGTTCGAATACACGTGTCTGAGCTTTTTCGGGGAACCTTACTCATGCTGATACTTTCCGTTTCCATCAAATTCTCTCCACCTTGAACTGCTTTTCGAGAATGGACTATCCAATTTTTACTCATACAATGTAAAGTCCATTCGCCAAGAAACTAAAATGATATTATATGTGTAGATTTTTACTTTGATTACATTTTTGCATAATATTATTTATGGAAAGTTCAAAAATGTCTCAAACGAGTGGACCAAATCGAAATGTTTTTACGGAAGAGAAAAAGAAAACTTAAAATGTAGTGATGTGTGTACGCAGTTCAGTTTGTTCTATTGACGATTGACGACTTACGGCAGTTAGATCAATCTTGGGAAGGAAGTTAAAGTTCGGACAACCGGCTCCTTGAAGTTCGGCTTGGTCCACAGGGTCGATTTGAAACAAATTGACGGCATCTATCACACTGATTTTACTCACGGATATTACTGAAATAACTATCAAAAGATGAGCAAAACAAACTTGGAAATTCTTTTCCATCTCTAATCGTGCAAGTCTCAAAGATGCTTTTTCAATAACGTGGTTCTCTTTTTATTTCAAAAGTCGTTTTTTAAATTAAAATAGCTTACGATTCTGGTTTTAAATATATTATCATGTATATTTTCAATGCTAGAAATGGGAAGACAAAAAAAAATTGAGCTTGACATTAATTGTTATTATTTTTATGTGGTACAAAGAGACTTTCAGTTCGACTTTGTAAACAATTTTCTAGTTACTTTCCATGTTGTTTATTTTTCATGTCTCACAATTTCTTTGAAATCTGGTTACTTTTTGATTGAACATAATATTATATTACATAGCATAACATCTCAAGCATGATTATTATCTATTTAATTGGCTAGCATTCAATAAAATGTTGATTTTCTCTAAATTCTCCTGTCACCAGTCACTGCTTAGCACTCAGTGATGTATGTATATAGCGTGTTTAAGTGAATGCAAGAATTTTCTTATGCTTGGAGCCTTAGAGCAGAAAAGCACAAAAAATCGTCCACATGAGAATTAAGAATCATCTTCTGCATTTTATTAGATGTATAATTTGAGTAATTTTCCCAAGTCCCTGATGAATTGCAATTGATAATCCTTCATGGAATTCCAGAATAAAATATACATACTTAATATAATAATGCATGCCATTTAGAAATGGTTTTTTCTTTCATTTTCTGTATTTACACAAATCGAACATCGAACACATTCATTCAATTTGGTCGAGGTAGGCGGTAGGTATGAGGTATGAGTAATTTGACCAAATATGTACATGCAAAAAGTTACATACTTACTACATACTACGTATGATGTAGTATGTAAATATACCACAAATACTTTTACAGAGCAGAGTCGAGAGAAACTTTGCTGGAAAATTTATATTTCATTTTTCATTTCGTTATTAATTTAATAATTTAACATCATTCAAATGTGAGTTGCCAATAACTAGAAATTGTGGAGCATAAAAACATCTTTTATAATGGTGACCGATGAGTTACTCCTCAAACAAAATCACCTGGAATCAGAAGTTAATAGTTTAAAAAACACAATACAAAAGCTAGGTCATCGGGTTGCAGTTCTGGAGAACTTCATCAAAACAAGACATGGTAAAGATTATTATTCCAACAAGTTATTTAAATATGTATCGTTTACAATAATATAATTAGGTATATAATATACTTTTACCCTTAATAAAATCCTGAGAATGTTGTATCATGAACTGGGACAAAATCTTCTGCGTATGTATTATGAATATGAAATTGTCTTGAACGTGAACATTTTATGGTCATTCAATCATAAATGATAAAAAAATAGAATGCAGAGATAAAAGCTAATAATTTGTGTTTTAATCCCAATTAAGGTCAATTAGCTCTAGAAGAACTATTAGAATACTCTGCCTCATCGGAACAATGTTATAACGAAGGAAACCCTTTGGCAAATGGGATTATCACTTCAGATAATTCCAACTCCTTTCGTCCTCCTGATGATGGTTCTCTAAAAACTTCAGTACCAAAGGAACAAGCAAGTCACTATGTCATTGTATCAAGAAATACAAAGTGTTCAGAAGGAGCCCAGATTGCTGCAGCACAGAAGGGTAAAGAATCGTTACAGATTGACACCCATAAAAGTATAAGTAAACTTGAAGAAACAATCCAATTTCATTGGCAATTCAACTACAATAGGTTGCGTTCCATGTTGCTATTGCTAATAGACAAAAAATACAAACAAATAAACAAATAGGTGCACCCGAATCCCGAATCGGTTTGCGATTCCAACGCAAATAATTGCCAAAAATAGCAAAAACTTTTGAACTCTTGTATGTATCAAATTTTTACACTAAAAATATATCGACCTATACTTTTGTGTTATGTTGTAGGTGGACAAAACTCGCTGGACGTCGTTCCTGATTCAACATGTGAGGAAACATTGGATCGTGCATTAATTTGAATGTTGATTTTGAATTTTAAATAGCCATATAAAACGTATAGTACATAATTCACCTTTAATTTGTCTCTTTTAGGGTTCGAAAGAAAGGACAACGTCGTCCAACAAGAAATGGAGGGTTTAATTACAAAATGTAGTACAGGTACGTGAGAGATACATATGTATATTATGGTACACAATAGCTCACCATCTGATACTAGAGTCTAGTATCTAAAACGTTTATTGTGAAAAAGTACGTTGATTAGAATCTACAATGTGTATAAGCATATTAATATAAAATAAAGTCTAACATGTCATTATTTTTTTACACAATTACCTCCTTAAATAGCTCAAATACTCGAGCATAAAACGCAAGACATCAACTTTTCTTCCTCTACAAACGCAAACGTAATACCTTCATCTGTACTCGACGAAACGAAAGAAAAGTCAACTAAAACCGGAAACATTAGCAGAAAAAAAGATAATACTAATGAAATAATAAATAATAATAATCCATCAAGTTTTTGCATTAATAATGTCAATAATACTAACACGGTCTCAACTATCATATGCACAGCTAAAAATCTAAATGAAAGCCTTCAGCAAGAATTAAATAGTATAGATAATATCAATAATAGTGAAAATAAAGAGAACGTAGACAATTCCATATTCCTAGTTCCAAGTTCAACACCAGTAACTATAACCAGTAGTAGTAGTAATAATTTTTCACCGTCAATTACAAGTAATACTAATAATACCAGTAGTAATCCTACAGCAAGAAGCAAGACTAAAAGTGAAGGGCATGACAACGAAACTAGTGATAGCAACAACGAGAATAATGCAGTGACTAAAAGTAAAAGTATAGCAGAAATTAGTTCTATGCTATCTAATTGTTCTGAGAATAATAATAATATAGCAAGCCCGGGCGTTCTACTAGTTGACTTTTGTTGTCAAACGGATTTAGAAGAAGATCCTGAGGTTTATTATTTTGCCGGTGGTCGCCACGTATCAAGTCAAACCTGTGATGATGGTGAATATGAGCCTCTTATTCCATTTGTTGTGAGCCCTAATACCAAGCTTGAAATTATTGTTTTAAGCAATTCCTCCTCTTCTCCTGCTAACAATACTACTGGACTTCAAAGTTTTTCATCATCCGTTTCTTCTTTCAGTAATATTGAGTTTGAATGTAGTGGTGAAATCAATGCTGCATGTACGTCCTCTTCATTAGTGTCAGATTCATTATTAATAAATAATAATCAACCGTTTGTGGAAGTTCCAGTCAAAGTAGTAAAGAGTGGCCGTTCTACAAGTACATCTGTCGGAGTCGAAATTGAGCCAGAAGTTTACGAGGAAAAAGATAATATTATTCATAATAGTACTGCATCATCATCATCATCAACTAATAACAATTCTAATAAGGAGAAGGGAGATGGATGGAAAACTGTGACAACTAGATCAAATAGAACAAAGTGGTCACAGTCGAGCTCATCATTAGGTTCCTCAGCCGCCAATTCTTCGAGAGGGTCTTTGGATAGAGGTAGCATTGGAGATTATAGAGACCGAAACTCTGTGGGAAGTGGAAGTCATTCGGGATCTGTGATTGGTCGCGGAAGATTAAATTCTGGTTCTGGTCGACGTGGAAGTCCTAGTCATAGCAATAATAATAATAATAGTAATAGTAATACCATTAAGATTAACAACACAAATAGTAGTAGTAATAATAATAATAATAACAGAAATTACGGACCGAAAAATCGCGAAAATAATTGGAATTCGTCGTCGTCGTCATCGTCATATGGAAGAAGTTCTGCAAGTTATTTAAAATCTAGATTCTATCAACCGTCTTCCACAATATCTTTGCCTGTTCTTAATCACCCAGTTGATGAAAGTAATAACAATAATAGTAATAGTACTGGTAAGACAACTGGAGGACGAAAAAATTTTAATCATGAAAGTGAGTCAGGATATGGTTCAAGAGAAAAACTAATAAGAAAGAAAACCACTTTGACTTCAAGTTTGGAAGTCAAGTCAAGAAATCCCAGACCCTCGTCACAACAAAGGAGTACTCAAACAACAAAACCAAAATCTGGACTGCTAGCTGGAACTACTACTACTAGTAGTAGTAGTAGTAGTAGTGTTGCCATTAATTTAAAGAAAGCAAAAAATGACATTTTGACTTCCACGACATCCTTGGCCTCATTCACCTCCTCCACTTCCGTTCATCCGAAATATAGAACAACAATAGGCTTTGGAAAAGTCGCAAGCTCATTTCCCTCAGTTAATAATTCTACTTCTTCTGTTTCAAAATCTAGTATTAGTTCTAAATCATCATCATCTGACAATAAAAGTCTTTTAAATGATGCTAAAGCTATTCCAGCAAGAAAAAAAGTCGATCAAACCAGCACCGCAAGTAAGAAAGAATTCGTATTTGTTGACTTCTTGTATTATTGGTATCGTTTTATACTTTAAGTATAAAACTACTATGTAATCTATTTTCTGCTTTTACGTGGTAATAAAATGTTGTATTATACCATGTATCGTATTATACATTTTTAGGTAATGGACTTCTAACCAATTCTTCAGCAGCAAATCGAACTAGTGTAAAATCACATATATCTGGGAAAATTGTTATATCTCAATCGGCTACCAATTCCAAAAGACCCACACAGCCAAAAGTTGGTGTCAAGTCACATTTGAATTATACAAACAATAGCAATAATACCTTTGGAAATAGAAAGGATAAAGAACGTGGAACGGCAAATCCTAACCCTATCACCACAAAGACTGTAGCAATAGTTAAACCATTAGAACTAGATAAGATTAAACTGGATCGTGAAGATCCCATGCAAGATTCCATAAATTCTGATGTTGAGATGCAAAATGATAATGATAAATGGAAGGAACAAGACACTGAGAGCTCCAATGATGACGAAGAAATTCAGAGGAAGGATGCTGCATTAGAAAGCATACAGGGAACCCTTGAACTTTTACAGCTTGAACTGCTACAAGTTGAGAAGGATTTTGAAGAGATTGAAAATCGAGCAGCTGACAACGTTAGTGTAGACGAGGGTTCAAATATTTCAGAGAGTGAGCTAACTACTTCAAGTCCATCCACATTCTTAGAATCTGAAGCTGGGGATACTATGAGTGATTTTGGAGACTTGGATCAATTCTTTTTCATAGCTATAGATGAAAACTCTTCCTTAAATTCAGATGAGGTCATGGAAGAGAGAATCGTGGCTAAAAAGGAAAAGTTGAGATTGTCACCAGCAAAAAAGTGTGATAGTGCGGAGACGCTGAAGCGACACAGAGCAAAATTAGCTAATGCTGAAAGAAATCGAGAGAAACTTCTTCAAGCTAAATATAATCGTTATGTAGAACTAAGTGAGCGCTTTGCGAGTTTAAATGAAACAACTAAAAGGCTCGTAGAAGAGCGCTCAGAACTAATGATGAAAGCAAATGAGAGGAGAAATAGGGCAGCAGAGAAGAGAAAGTTGTACCTAAAGAGCATTGTCAAGAAAGCTCACGATGAAGATTCAAAGGCAAAAGAAATTGCTTTTATCAATCTTCTTGAGGCTCAAAACAAACGCCACGATTATCTAGCAAATGTTCAAGAAGTAGAGGATCGTTTAAACTCGATACAAGAAGAGCGTAAATTAAAGTTTGAGGATCGAGCAATTAAAGTTCAAGCTGTGATAGGTAAGTCATGTTTGAGACCATTTCCATTGTTATAACATGAAACACAGTAATTGCCAAAACGCTACTAATCAAACATTTTGGCGTTAATAATAATAATTGTTTTTTTTTTTTGAATAGAACGCCAAGGCCATATTCGCCATGACTGGGAAACAAAACTGGCAGCCATGCAAGAAAAAAGGAGGAAGGTGGACGAAAGAATAATGAGAACAAAGGAGGAAAAGGCTAAGGAGAGATCAGAACTTGCCCAGGAAAAAGCACGGTAAGTTTATTCTTTTGAAAAAAAAGATGAAATTTTCTGGTGGCGTCTGGCAACATATTATTATCACAAGTGGGGACGCCCGTCATATGACGGGAAAATAAAAATCATTTACAAATCCTTATCTGATGGCGATGAGGATCTGAAGCACAAACAATTGTCTGTTTTTTTAATTATTTAAAACGATTCCTCCTATTATTATCAGGATATTTTTCTACCTATTAATTGTATATGAAATATTTCCCCAATAAAATATATGTAACTTTCCGTAATAAAAGCAATGTAACTAAATGCGCGGTTTACATATGTACGCAATGTAAATCAGGTGCAATTTTATGGCAATTTTTAAATTTAGTTACCTTGCTTTTATAGAGGAAAGTCACATATTTCGCCGCTGTTTCTAGGAGAGAATGCGTGGATTTTTTAAGAAAATGTAGTTTTTCCATTGAAACGGCGACGAAATATCCTTTTCCGCAGGAATATTTTCTGTTATTTCCCCTATTTGAGTGGCGGTCATAAATGGACTCCGAAAAAAACGAAATTTTTAGGCCCCCTCCCCTCTGTCTATCAGCGTCCGCAAGCCTCAGACCCCCTTCCTCCTAAAACACTCTAATGTATTTGGTATAGCGGGTCCGCCTTCCGCGAACCCAGCTACCTTGCTCCTTTCGGCTGCCCCCTGCCCCCTCTACACCGGAGTCCATTTTTTAATTTGTTTGACATTTTTTCTTCCTATACAATCCAAGTAATCTACTTTGCTTTTCGATGTCATTATTTTGTTTGTTCATTCGATATATGTATTATTTCCTTTGCCTGTATTTTTGTGGTGCCCGTCCCCTATTTTTTGAATATGATATTCTCCCTTGCATTAATTCGCTCTTAATATTTACTTTTCCTTGCTCATTTGATGCAACCGTTTGTCCTATTTATGCAACGTCTATCATTTTCCTGTTTATTCGATGTAATTTCTTCGCCAAGCCCCTTCGGTGCCGTCTCTCCCTCTTTATTGTAGTTGCTCAATGATGGAGAATAGCACTCTAAATATGCATGAAAACAGAGCAACCCAAATATATAGGGGAAATATTTTCCCAATATAGTGCCCGTCATTAGTTTTCCAAGGTATTTACCGTCTTGTGACGGACGGAATCACGCCATCGGATAAGGAAATTATCCGATATACCTCAATTAATAGGAGAAAGAAGCAGCCTCGATAAATAGGAGAAGGAAGCAGTCTCAATATTTAGGGGGGAAAGCACCCTAAATATATAGGAGAAAGAAGCAGCCTCCTAAATATTGAGACTGCTTCTTTCTCCTATATATTGAGGCTGCTTGGTACAATCTCAATATATAGGGAAATACTCAGTACCTATATAATGAGGCTGCTTTTTTCCCTATATATTGAGGCCTTGTGACGGACGGAATCACGGATAAGGAAATTATAATGGTGTTTGATTTTATATAGGTACTGTACTTTACCAACATTACTGAGACTGGGGTGCCCTTATTTACTAGAAACCGAACGCTTCCTCCTCCGTTGTGTTTGAAGTTATTCAATGATGAAAGCGAAAAAAAATCTACATACGACTTGGGTTTATCCTATTTTTGAAAAAATAAGTTAAGTCGTCAAACACCCGAGATATTTGACCTTGAAAAAGTGACCTCAAGAAAACACGTTTCCAAGACTTTCTTGACCTGCCCTGGCATGAACTTTTGCTTTGAGGTTAATCTGATCATAGTAGGATGAACAAAAACCTTTTGGTATTATTATTCCAAAGTTTCGTAGTGCTATCTTCCATTTTCAGGTTTTTATTAACATTTTGATTGAGGATGATTGTTGCATTTTATTTTCTTCCCTTTTAAATACATGTAAAAAAGAGTTCTGAGCAGCATTTTGAGCTTCAAGGTGCTACCGACAAGTTAAATGATGCTCTAAAAAATCGTTTCTTACATTAATAAAACCAAACTACGATGTCTATCATGTTTGGTATGCAAAATGTTTTTAATCAACTTTTTACTGTTGCTAAAAATCGGTTTCCGACAACGCGCACAATTTGAAAGTGGAGATTTCGGAAACTTTTTTTCGAGGTTGATTTTTCAAGTGCAAGCGTAAGCAAGGGCTTACGGTGACCAAAATGAACAAAGTTTTTTAAATTCACATCAAATCGTATGAACTTTATTATGGTAAGAAGAAATAGGGCGTGTCGCAAACGAAACCACAGTTAAATTTAGTAAAAGTGCTAGTAAATAAGGGCGCTTCATCCTCAGTATTTCTAATTTGTTTTAATTTTTCTGTCCACGAACCAGCAACAACAAATGCGTCATGGAACGGACAAGGAAAGGAATCTGGAGCAAGTATTTTAAATTATAATTCTTGTCATGCCGGAAAGAAGACGAGGAGGCTGACGACTTGGACGATGACAAAGTGTAGGAAATTCGGAGTGCTCATCCTCTCCATTGTGTGAAAGGAGCCAACTCGAATCCCGATATCCCTGAAGCTCCCCACCTCCCTCTTGACCTCCATCCAGGTCAAGGGTCTCTGACTTAAACTTGCTCTTGTAATTCTAAATGGGATTGAGTCCCTCAGGGCGATAAGACGGTGAGCTGTTGTCAGAATTTCCTCCTTTAACTCCTCCATTTTATCTGGAATGACAAACGCCTTCTCATATACAATGACGTACATCAAGCTTGACGCACTAGCGATGTAGCCCATGAAACCGCTGAGAGCAGGGTGATCACTGGTCAAGCGAATGGCGCAGAAATTGCAAAAAACTGAGACGAACATGCATTCAAGTTTGAGAGCAAAGACGCAAAACGGGAAAACCCGATTGAAAAGCTGGAGTAAAACGACAAGTTGTTCAGTCTCCTTTAGAATCCCGGGGATGATCTCACGTTTTGCCTCCACATCCTGAATATTTGGAGATCCAGTCTGCAGCCGGATCCAGTCACTCAGACCCCTGAAATTGAATGTGAAAAAAGTTTTTTGGCTCAAATTCATCATAAAAGTTCGACAGTTTACTTTTTAAAATGAGCTTAATTATTATAGATTTAATTACTTCAAGTTGTTTAACAACCGGTCAAACTGGTGCTGACACTTGTCCAAGAACTGAAGCTGAATGAACAAGAAGATGTAAAAGATGGAGCAACTAACGGCCAGGCAGAAGGATTCTAAAGCTAATAGGACAGAAAAGCTGAAGATAGTTTGAAATTGATAAGGCAGTAAGGAAAAAAAGAGT
>JAQIVE010004195.1:0-15011 GCA_034698285.1 Sminthurinus bimaculatus | reverse complement strand
GTCCTCCCTAACTTAAATAAAGACAAACTGCGCGAAGAAAAGGCAAAAAACGTTCATTCTCGCCCCATATAACGGTACCTAAGATGTTACGTATCCCAAAAATGAGGCTCGTTTTAGAAAAACTGGAACCAGACTCCCGAAACCGTTAAGACTAGTGGGAAAATATGTTTCCCCCAATTTGTTTTTAGGTAGACAAATAATAAAAAAGACTGCAGGGCTCATACGGGAACAAAAATGTTTTGCTCTAAAAAAACACCAAGCCCTTGGATTTTTAGCCAAAATGGTCAAAATTTCAAGGTCCAATTTGTTTTGCTTTAATTGACTCCTGGCAGGTCATAGGCCTGTGAAAATGGGTTTGACCCATAGTTTTGTGTCAGACGGGGGCAAATGGTCGAATTTCGTGTTGGCACATTCTCAAGACGAATTCCAAACACTATTTTCGTGGTTTCATTTAGCGCGCTTCATTTTTTGGGAGTGTGCTTCGTTTTGACCTCCTGCTTGATGGTGTCATGCGCCCACCCTTGAAGGGCACTTGTTATTTCACGTGTAAAATCGTCATTAACATTACTATGAATGAGTGTTTGTATGTATTACCTGATTTTGCTCCCGATAGAACAAAAACAACATGGAGCAATTTCGAATTTTGCTGTAGAGGGAAAAGGAAGAAGAAGCAGTTGGAGCCGGAGTATTTCATTATTTCCCTAGCTCTTTTCTCTTCTGTTGGATCTTATAATTGGGCAAGGTTTTACTGTAGATTAGATGTAGCTTATATAAATATAGTTATAGGTAAAGTACAGCATTTCAATTTACTTGGGTGAGCACGAGAAATTCTAGAAAATTGTAAATTGCTTGGGCTGACAAAGAACCAAAACTTAGCAAAGTCAAGATGTAACAATAGTACCTACACATTACATTCCAATTTGTTTCTGTTTGGCCGCTAAGCGTTAAATGTAAGTACATACAGTTATGTATACCAGAAAGCGAGAAATATTTAGTACAGGACGTTAGCACGTCAGTCACACGAACTTTTTTCCCCACACAAGCAAACAGCACTTCTTGAGAAATTCTTGTATTTACAAAGAGCCGGGCAGAACGTCTCAACAAAAGGGAGCAAGTTGCGTTGAAAGTTGAGAGTGCAACGTACATATAATATAAAGTTAAGGGGAAACTACAATAACATGTGGTGGAGAATGTGGTGTATTAAGTAAAATTTGTGTGTGTGTGTGTGTTTGCAAAAAAAGAAAAAGCAATTCAGCTCGCCAGTTTCTGCATATAATATTTATGGACATTGATCCGCGGGGAATTCTCCATAATCTCTCACTATCAGTTAGCTTCCAGATGATTTATACATTAAAACCGGGACTTTTCTCGTTCCTCCTTTTTTCTCCTTCATACATACATACATACATACATAGAATAAAGAATAAGTAGGGGCAATGTCTTATGTGGCTGTCTGTGTGTCTGTGTTGAAAGGGTTGAGGTTGCGAGTTTTCTCCGTGTGGTTGGATCCAGTTGACTTGACTTTGACTCCTCCATGTGGCTTTGTTTTGGTCTTGGCCTTGGTCTCGGTCTTGTAGATCCGAGTGTGGAAACAATTTTAGCTTATTAAATTTTGAAGAAAATCCTGTTTTGTCTATTCCGTCTTTTTTCTATACGTGTGTAGTGTGTAGTTTGAAGTTACATGCAAGCTATATTTAAACAACTCGTTTGTAGGCAAATTACTCTTTTCCTTTCCCTCTGTTCCTTAGCTACTTGAAGAATGGCCAAGAAAGTCGAAACATGCATAGGTACCTACAAACACACACTCATTCTCCAGCAAGTTTTCTCCTGCTCCTCAATATGAGAAGAGGAATGAGAGGATTTGGACGTGTGAATGGAGATAAATTATGGAGCAGGGAACTTTAAACAGATTTCAATGTCAATTGCTTCCACACATGTACATTGTACAATGTCTACACAAGCTCACTTTAATTGAACGCTGAAATTCCGTGCAACAAAATAGGAAATAAATACATAGTAATATCCAACTATGGTTGAGAGAATTGCCCTGAAATGGGTTGATTTATGTCAAGAATCAAGCGTCAAGATCATGCGTGTTACACTGATGATGATTGTCAGAATTAAATATAGTAAAACAAATCCCATAAAGCACAATCATACCGTAATTTAAGTTAAAGAACCAAAAGACTGAAGCACTCTTCGCGTATAACGTATGTACGACAAGGTTACAAAACTATATGAAACTGATCGTGAGTCGCTTGTCAAGATGCTGAAGCTTTTCAAAAGGGTAATATTATTGGAGAGAGGAGAGAAATTTGGGAGTCAGGTGGTGATGATGGTTTGGGCTTCATTGGAATTTATTTCAAGAATTACTGCTATTATTATCACCATTATCACCACCTTACACTTACGCTAATTATTGGAAGCTTGGTGAATGCATTACGCATTAGTTTGTTCCTCATGCCACACTTTCCAAATGAACATGAAGACTTTCTTCCGTGATAGATATGACATATCGTGTGTGTTTTCTTTATACATCTTAAAATTTATTTCTGGTAAGTATTATGGTGCACATTAAAATTTACTCAAGTATATTGAAATTTGACGCTATAAGCAAAATATCGTATACCTAATGTAACATCAAACTTTACGTTAAATCAAAGTAGCTGAAACAGAAATCCAACATCTCCCCGTACCAAAATATCATGCATAATTATTAATTATTATGCTTGATTTTATTGTCTCGGAAATTGGCCTGTGTTTTGAATGTATGTGGCCACAAGTGAACCTAAGCATACCCAGAAAAACCATGTCGAATTTGGACAAAAATATCCAGATTTTGGTGATTTTTCAGGAGGGCAATCCAGCCAAATTATGCTCCTCGATTTTGATGCGGGACAATGCACCACAAAAAAAGTAAAGGGTACATTTTTACGTGTATCTCGTCTAATAAATTCATTCTTATGAATCTCTTCCACATGTATGTATAATATGCAACGATATAAAATTGTATTTCCACACAGGCATCAGCTGGGATGGAACTAAAATTGATGGACCAATTTCCCCAATCGTTTTCTGTAGGGGTGCGCAGGGCAAGCACATCGACATGTATAAAATAAAATTGGGGTGAAAAAAACTTTTGATTTTGGTGGTGACGAGACAGCTAAACTCCTGTTTTGAATCCATTAGTCTACTTAGATATTTCATCACACCACTCGTCGTTTTTATGATATACTTTTAAACTAATCTGATTGTGTATTGATTAGCTACTTATTTACAGGCCTAAAATGGATAAACATACATCCATACATACACATCATGTTAATATTAAGGAGACTCGGTGGTATTATTTTCTTGGCCTGACTGTTACTACCATACATATATGTCGTGTACAAAAATAGTAACATACAATATTTACACATTATTTGTTTAACGATACTAGCTATCGATATAACATCGGTTTCCTACAAAATATTTCAAATATTATATTATTTTATCCAAAAGTTCTCGATTCATCTGCTCAAGCTTGCTTTTTAAATCCAGATGGTTCTGCCAGCATGTATGTATTGGAGAAAACACGAGAGTTTGCCCTTTAGATGTACTAGCGACAAAATCGTTACTCAAATAAGCCTACATAATTAAGCTAATCATTTAAAGATCATAAAATTCCTTGAGGAATGACCGATTCGTCATTCCACACTTGACGTCCAACCACAATTAACGAGGGCCTATGAAATATTATGACATTTGACAAGGAGCTACTAGCTACAAGTCACACAAGCGATAAGGATAATATACAATATACGCTGTAAATGCTGCTTTTCTTATCAAAACAACTCCATTTAAATATTTACTTGATCAGTTTAGTTTTATTTTAACTAGGATTAGCGTGTGATGTTGATGCAATATATATTACGTCATACATATATACATTATACATACATGTATGTACATTTAAAAATGTCGAAAAGTGATGACACTAAATGATTTGATATTTAGTTCGCCTCAGTCACGGAGTACAAGATAAGGCTTGTAATTAGTATTAATATTCTCGCCCCTACACCCTATGTAGACTGAATTCCCTCCATTTTTGCAATACACTCTCTTCATGTTTTTTCCCCCACATAAATATTCTAGGATATTATCTCTAGATTTTTTGTCCATTACCATTTTTAAGGCGTACGTGATGACGAAACACCAATGAAATGGAAGAGTTTTCAGTTTCTTTAGCATTTACATGGATCTATGTATCTATGAATTTCTCCAGCTTGGAAAACTAAGTGTAAAGTTAGGCAAAAGTTGCCTTTCCTCGAGGTCACGTGCTTTATCAAATCAACTAATCTCGTATAGAGATAAAGGCCAAAGGCCAGGTCATAAATTTAATGGACATTTCTACCTACAGTATAAATTATACGTACAGAATACATACATAGTACATAACTAGTCAAGATGATCCTCAATCTTTATTTGGTAATACATGTCACAGATCATCACCACCCATCACACAACACACCATCATATTATATCTTATATCTGTCTGTATCTTTCAGTCAGTCTGTCCTGTGAATGTGTTGGCAAATAATTTTTGTCCACCTTCTCCTGTTATTCCCCCTGTCAATGTACCATATTATTTCTGTATATAAATATAAGTAATTCCAGTGTGGATGTGCATACAAGTGAATGTAGTCAGACGTTGGACCTTAATACATATGTATGTACAAAAAAGTGAGTGTGACTGCCCGTCGGTTTCCATGTGCCTTGACTTGACTCGTCTCATCTAGTTTGTGTTTTGTGTCCAGAGTCGTGACACTGCCAAGGAAAGAAGGAATCAGTGAAGGAGTGAGTGAGTGAGTGTAGTTGACTTTGACTTGACTCGAGGTGCATCCATCCATCCATCTATCCATCTATCTATCTACATACTTATCTCCAGTATCTTTCTTTCTTTCTTTCTGTTCTTCTGTTCTGTCTGCCCTTCCGTCGCTCCAAGTGACACATGCAGTGGAATACAAATGAGGTTGGAAAAGCAGTGCGGCCGATTCCTCAGGGACAACTCAGTGCTTAGATTATTCCCGACGAACTAGACAACAGAAAACAAGGGATACGGAACGGAAACGAATACAAATGTGAATACAAATACAAATATACGAAGATACAAGACAGCAGTTAAAATTGCCCCTGTTTCATTCCCCCTGTACTCTGTACATTGTACATACATACTTTATCTTGTTTGGCAGAATTTCGCCAATTCACTGTACACAGCACACACATATACAATATACAATACATATCATTATCCTCGAGATTGTGCTCAAACAATTCAAGATCCTTTGTGTATCAACTACTACACAATACACAATACAATAGAATATACTTGGCTTACCTAACTTGTTTGTGTTCCTATCTTTGTTTTATTGTATACATTAGAATTTTTGCCCTGTGATTGCCATCCGGCAATTTCAACTTGTTCTGCATTAAATCAAAACATAAGTATACAAGGGAGAAGACACACAGAGAAAGAATTCTTCATCTTCCTCTTTATCTCCTTGTCTTCCACTGCAGTCTATCTTACAATATACTGTACAGTATACAGTTTTAGAGGCAAGCCAAAAAAATATATACATATACAGATAGAATCTATCCAGCCAGAGCAATTTTCTCCAGCGGAAGTTTTACCAAGAAGTGTCGACATTGACTTGGACGTGGACTTTTGGACTTGTACTTGGACTTGAAAATCTAGGATGAAACTGTCGGTTCGGGTGAGGGATGAATGGTACACGATACCATGCGGAGTCGGTAAGTCATTTCGCCTAGTTTGTCTTTTCCGCTGTTTTTACAACCCCAAGTCCACCATCAACATCAACTATGCACCAAAGGCCCTGAGCTCTGACGAACTACAGTATGTATGTATGTATGTATGTAGAGCTCACAAAATAACTCTACGGCAAAA
Organism: Sminthurinus bimaculatus; assembly: GCA_034698285.1. Taxonomy (NCBI): domain Eukaryota; kingdom Metazoa; phylum Arthropoda; class Collembola; order Symphypleona; family Katiannidae; genus Sminthurinus; species Sminthurinus bimaculatus. The sequence goes on along the minus strand of JAQIVE010004195.1, from coordinate 9,064 downwards.
GAGTCTCAAATGCAACTTATTTTATTCTCGTCTCCACCTTCCTTTCTTCTTCTTCGTTTTTGGGCCAGTGGTACAATAAAAACGGTCTATATCCCATATACATATACATAGAGAGTCGACTTGATAAGAATTGAATTTGGATTCAGATTGAGCCTGACTGCACTGGTGCAAAGTGGAGATTTCAATGAGGAATGTATGTATGAGTATGAGTATGTATAATATACATATACCTACATATGAAAGGGAAAAGTGACTTGGCTCTTCAGTCGGAGTTGGGACTTGTTTGAGTTTGACTTGGACTTGGATTCGTATTCGGATTCGGAGAGTTAAGGTTGCAACTGAATACTCAAGGAAAGCAAGCAAGATTGTGAGCACAGGGGGAAGAAAATGTTGAGAGAAAGGAAGAGAAAAGAGCAATAGAATCGGGAGAAAAGTTGAGAATCGGATTGTGGATTGAGGCCAGATGTACTCTCTCTTTCTCTCTCTCTCTCTCTCTCTCTCTCCGTGTGTTCCTTGACGGAACTCACTTCGACACACACACACATATACACATATAAATGGTGATATGTACATAAGAATTGTATTTGTGGTGCATACATTCATTTATATGTATGTATGTATGTATGACGAAACAGAATAAAAGTGTGGATTGTGTAGATGTGATTCGATTCGATGCTTTTGCTATGAAATGAGAGTTGGCACCCTCATCTGAAAAAATTGCGATCATCGATTTTCCCTGGATTTTTGTTCTCTCCCATTTCTCTTGCTCTTTTTACTTTCAAAGATATTTCTGCACTCTCTCTCTCTTTCTTTTTTACAGACACCAACGCGAATCTCTGTACATATACCTACATAAAAGAGAGTGAAAAGACAAAAATGTATTATATAGTATGTACAATAATGTACATAGTACGTATGCCTACGTAAAAAGGGGTGGTAGGCGTATAGGTACATATTTTGAACGGTGCAAGTAACTTAATAACATAAAAATATTGTACCCTATAAATGGAGAAATTTATCGAGCTAAATAAATAAATAAGTATTATAAAAGGTGAAGTTATCACACGCCCAAGACCACATTTTATCTCTCTGGTTTGCTCTTTATATTCCTCCGAGTTTCTTTTCTCTTCTGTTTTTATTCTCTCTCTCTCTCTCCTTTTTATCTTTTGACTTCTCTCCCTGAGGTTTTCGTGTCGATATTGATATTGTTATTATTATTGATATTTCTCTATTTCTTCATCCACTCTCCTTTTCTTTTCTCGTTGATGGACCCACTTTCTCTCTCTCTCTCTCTCTCTCTCTCTCTCTCCCTCTTGTTCTCTCACCCTTCCCTCCTCCAATAATAGCAATAAGCTCAGTAACTCACTACCCATTTCAATCTGAAAAGTCCACCCTCTATTTTTTCAATCTTTTTTATTTTTGCGTTTCTCCATTTCTTTTACGTATGTACATATATTGTCGGCAGGTTACAACCACAAAATATAATATACATAAACAATGCAATTTTATATAATGCACAATAAAAACTTGAATACATGACATATTAGATCCAATGTAATACAGTACAAATAAATAGTACAATACAATACATACACCGACTTTGTACTTATAAACGATGGGTTGTAAAATCTGAAGAAAAGCTTCATGTTCCATGCTTTACAAATAGGGGTCGGCCTCATTGAAATTTAGGTGCATGTGATACAAAAAACAATATGATGAAAGAAGATGGAAGAAAATGATATGATGCAAAAAGCCACAGCAAAACCTGAAGATTTTTTTATCCCTATAGAAGAATAGAAGCTCAAAATAAGTTCATACCATGAACTACGGCTATTTTTTCCTTGCCTTTTATCGTCAATCGACATGTACAAAGTATATCATGGTATACAACTGTAAACTGTATGTATGTATATAGGGATAAAAGGCGCAGGTTTTTGTTGGTGGACAGTAGACAGATTTTTGCATGCATATTTATTATATTTAGTTAGTTGGCCTCCCCACCGTCATTCGATATTCGCAATGGAAAGTGGAGGAAAAACTTGATCATTTCCCCTCCGTTTTGTTGTATTGTATTTTGTATTATTGTATTATATATGGAAAGGTCGTGAGTCGTGATGCTCCAGTAAATTTGAGAGTTGGGAGCTCCAAATCTGAATCCGAATCCAAATCCAAATCCGAGTCCGATTCCGATTTCAACTCAAACTGCATGTATAACTATAGATATAGCTCAAGTGCTAGTTCCAAATGTCGATCTGACTGGGAAAAGAGCTGTCAAATATAAAAGCTCTTTTTATGTGCCATTTATGTATGTCTACCTATATGTATGTATAGATGCACACATACGAATAAAAGCAGTACATTTGTACTCAAGATATGGACGGACAAAATGTGTAATATTATGGCCTAGGTTATGATGGGCTCTATAGTTTGCTTGGTCTGTGGTGATCATAATGATGATGATGACATGAAATATGTACACGAGTATAGATATGTATTGCATTTGTATATTTTATTAACACACATTCTATGTATTATATATATACATACAGGGAAAGGCACAATTCGGTGGTTGGGGGACGAGGCGTAAAGACGGTTTCAACGACTCCGACCCTCGACTCACAATCCGAGTCGAAAAGAGACCGTTTCCGAAGTCCGTAAAACTCGAGGGGGTGCAATTCTCGATCCTACTGATATCATCAGAGACGTACTCGATGACAACGAGTTTGTTTCCGTTGGTAAGTACTCACCGAGAAATATACCGCTCATATAATATGTACTTATGATATCTTTTTATGCATGCATTCGCCTACATAAAGAGACTTCTGTCTAAGGTTAAGAAAAAGTAGAGCACATCATGTATTTGAATCTTTTTATGCTATTCTTTAAGTATCTGTACAGTTATTTTTTCATTGACATTGAACCTGCAAAATTTAGGAAATATGTTGACCTGCATCAAAACCTCAGTCCAAGGATTAAAAACCAAAGTGGGGTACATAGTTACTTCAATGACAAGAGACAAGAATGAGATTTAAACGAGACACTTGCAAAACGAACCAAGAAAAATGAATCTTTTTCTAAAATCTCAAGCTTTTTCAAAGTATATAATATATATATAGGAAGTTGTAGGCTGTAGGATTTAATTAGTCGAGGATGCCCAGGAAAAACTTTTAACTTTTGTTTCAAACGGAAAATTCTTGATTGCTTTTCTCCACGTGGGAGTCAGACTAATCTTTTTTCCTTTATAGTATAATAATATAATATCTACTAGTTGACTGACTGCATGTGGTAATATATGTATGCATAATGCATACATACATACAAAAACTCTATTATTTGAAGGATGAGCTCGTTAGTACAAGCTAGACAATTTCTCTGTATGATTACTGTGGTGATGATGATGATGATGATGCTCATTTTGTTTCGTTTTTTTCTTCTTTTTAATGTTCTTCATTCACTTTAAGTTTTGGACTCTGACTGTTCGAATCCCGGTTTGGCAATCGCCGAAATCAAATACGTACCGGAGCAAATGTACGTCTCGTGAGATTTTTCTTCACATCTTCTATGTTTCTATGTACATATATATTTTTGTGCACATTTGAGGTGGCTTTCCTTCAATTTCCATTTCCTTTCCTTCCTTGTACATCTCTATCTTTATCTCTAGTTCTTTTTCTTCTATTGTTTTGTTTGAAAAGTCTAGTTATTTTAGCTCACGGAATTTCTATGAAAAAAGGCTCATTTTTCTCGCCTTTTTATTCTAATCACAAACTTTGTGCAGTTTAGTTCCTCCTTTTTCACTCTCACTCATCCCTTTCTCGGGGTTTCTTCTATGTATACTTCTCTTGGTTTTATTCCGAGTTTTGGGCCTCGTCACACTAAAGAGGCGGAAAAGAAGGCCAAGAGGGCGAGAGGAAACGGAGAGAGAGAGAGGAGACAATTCCCCTTTTCCCACGTCTAGTCTGGCTGCAGTCACTTTCTTTCCCACATCTTTACTCCTTACATTTTATACTGAACACAACGAGACTTGCTGTTCCTCATCCCTTGTACATTGTACAGTGTGCATACTCCTATATTTCGTGCACTGTTCTGTGCACACATTTTTATGGCGTGTGAATGTATAACTATCGGGTGGGAGTCAAGCAATGGGCTTAAAAACCGTGGGTATAAAAGGTTGCTAAATTTTTATCCGTGGCCACTATCTTTTGCCCATTCACTATATTCGCTATTGCAAACATTACCCATCCGTGAGTTTCTTTGTGTGGGGTGTAAATGTTTTGTATGTTGTGTGTGTGTGTGTGTGTGTGTGGTATTGTACATTGTACACTGTACACTGTACACAGTACTCGGTGTCCTCGTCTATCTATCTATCTATTCTATTCAAAAGGAGTCTATTACAAAAACCTTTTGTTCTCAGCCCAGTTTGGATGATGCCCCCAAAGCCCAGAGGCAACAAATTTCTCCGTGTACTTATGTATGTATGTGTGTATGTATGTACGATGTACGTACTCTGTATATAAATACATACATACATTTTACCACTTTCTTCCTTCGTCCATGTCACCGTTCCTTTTTCTCACAGACACAGATAATATCCGGGATACTCATACTCATCTTATGCCCACTTACTTTTCATCCTCTTACCATCTCTCTCTCTCGCTCTTTTATTCCCTCTGTACTTTTACTCCTTTTTTAGCTTATCTTAAATTTCAGTTTTATACTTTACATTTTTCTCATTCTCCATTCCTTTTTACATGTATTAGTGTGTATTTTGCCTTTTATGTATTTCCATCCTCCCTTTTCATCGTCCAAAGTGTGAATGAATGAGAAAAAGGCAAGTCACACTATAAAGAAATGAGGCAATCAGTAGTCACTCTTCGTCCTTTGCTTTTTCTTTTTTTTTCCTGCTCCTTTCTTCACCTAAATTTTACATTTTACTTGTTTTTGTAAACTAATAATAATAATAATAATAATATGCACCTGTAAATATTATGTATATATTTATACCTATGTTGCTGGACGATGAGAAATAAATTTTATTTATGCTTTCATTGTTTTCAGCCAAAAGACAAAGTCGCCGACTGAGGTAAGCATAAGTACATATTATATGTATATATTACATAGATACTAACAATACACATAAATACTTATGGTAAAGCCAAGAGAATTTTCAAATTCGCCTCCAATATTTCAAAAAGAAAGTAAGAGGTAAGAAGCATCTTGCGCCAACTTGAATCTTGATCTTGCACAAAAATTGAGATGAAAAGGTCGTTCCAACATACATACATACAAACAAACTTGGTTTGGATGTCGAGGGTCAAGTTTTGTGTCGCACCAAAATGTTATTTAGTTGAAGTACATACGTAGAAAGTAAGACAATACATACATACATACGCAAGGTAACAACAACGTCACTTAGACTTTCCCTCGTCTGTGTGTATTTCGTATAGTGTATAGTGTATAATATGTAGTTATATGCTGTATGCTGTATACATACGGGACTGTGGAGAGTCATTTGGGTGAAAATGGGGACATTAACAAATGTGACAGGAACAGATAGTTCTGGGAATGAGAGGCCAACCATTGCAGCCATGTCATGTCATCATCATAATATATATTGCTACACATGATATGTACTTGTCCTCTCCTGTACAGAGTATAGTGTGCAGTGTGCAGTCATATAATCCCAGTTGTACTGTAGTAATAATCATAATCATATTCACATTTGAATCATAAAAAAGTAATAACAATAACGACACCAACACTCTAGGTACTTACATACATAATACATACATGAGAGCATCAGCAACAATAATCATAATAGTAAAAGCAGTGTGAGAAAGCAGAGGCAAACGTGTGCTTCTATGTATGTAGCATGTATGCAGTTACTGTATACACAATATCTACACAAGTGGTAATAGAAAGTGATGAGGAAGAAGATGCAAACTAGTTGCTAGTTTCACAGTTACACTTTTATGGCTCATCATAGCCTTGCAGTCGTCGTCAACTCTAAGCAGGGAAAAAGCAACGCATAATACATATGTACATATACTGGCATTTTATATGATGGTGCACCGTATTATTTTTCATTTCCATCTCTTCCCCTTTCCTTCTTTTTTATAGTTAAGAGTAAAGCTCATATTATTATTATTATAACATAGCGTTGAGCACAAAAAAACGGTGACAAGCTGACTTTTGCCCGGTAGATATAAATTTCCTCTCGGGGAATCCCGAATTCCAAAGGTGGCAGGAAAAAATGTTTTTGGGAAAAGAGTCCCTGTATTTTACTGTACGCATGCATGGCATACTTGTGTTAAGCAAGCTGGACCATCTTTTCATGTTCACATTTCCAATTAAGGCTTGACAACAACTTGGTAAATAGAAATAATAAATAATAAATGCAACATAATCTGTATTTGTCCACTGTATTATACATATATTACGTACATACTACATACACAATCCTTTGAGCGGACGACGGGGGAAAGAACCCATTTATTCATTTACCTTGGAGTTGGATTTAGAACTAGAATTGGAATTGGAATACAAATACAAATACAAATACAAATTGCAAATAATAATTTTTCTACTTGTATATAGCATAATATTATACTTTGCTTTTACTGTCATAATTTACGATGACTAAAGACAGATGACTAATGAGCCGTCTTATTTCCCAATAATTTCAATATAGACCTACTTACTTACTTACTTAATATGTCGTACAAATTCCGAGAAGAATTCTCTTATGCATAATTTAATGAATTGTATGAGTATATCTGTATATTAATAAATAATGATGGCCAATGTCTGCCCTTAGTCTTAGGCAACTTTACCTCCATGCATAAACATGTTTGTAGTGCAAATGTAAATGTTAAGGAAACTGAAAAATAATCCCCGCTGTATATATTTTGTGCATAATGTAATGTATTGTGCAAACATTCGCAATATTTGAGTTATTATTACGATTTATACCAAGTCTGCAGAAATAAAATTATTGAATGTTTGTTTGCCTTGCCATGCTAGAAATGTATTTACGATTTAATATGCCCCGGCCAAAAACAAACCAACTTTCCCTTTTCTCTTTTCTTGGGTTTGCATCATCATCAAAAACAAAATAGTGTTGTGTGTTGTGCACAATACATAATATGTAATACATACACAGCTAGGACTATTGATTAGAAAGGTGGTGCAAACCATCTATATTAAGTGTATTAAGTAAAAAGTGAGATACTATTAACAGTAAGCTACCTATATGTACAAGGCACATACATACATAGAAAAAGAGTCTTGGTTCTGGCACGTATGCCCACATCCAGTCATTTCCACTTCCAGTCTTTCAGTCTTCCAGCCATTGAGCCGATTGCCGGTGTTATGGTTGCTTTTTCTTTTTCTTTTACTTTTGCTCTGCACACACCGTAAAAGTATATTTTAGTACAGTGAAGTTGAGGAGTCTGAAATAGAAACTTTGAGGCAGGGACAAACTCTGTGGCAATGGAAGATTTTGGGCCGAATATTATTATTATTATTATTATTGCTCTCCATTTTTTGATTAATGAAGACTTGTCTCGCTCCGCTCGCTCCGTTGGATTGGAGTTTTCTCCTTCTTACACATACATACATACATACATACTTTCGCATTGAGCAGAATTGAGAGTTCTTCCTCGTCTTATACATATCTATGTATGTATTATGTATGTATATAGTATATTACTGTATTGGCCTCAGTCTTTGCATTCATATTCGCATTAGTTTTTCGGTTGCTCCTCTCCTCTGGGTTTTACATTCCAACTCGCCTCAACAATAAAAATGATTTGGCATTGGTATGTAAATAGACTCGAAAAACTTACTCGCAAAATCCCGCGTCCATATAAACATAATAATAATACAGAATGCTGTGCTATATGACTGCTGTACATACTTAGGGAATGGAATGAATTGAAATACTGTCTCTCACTCTATCTCTCTCTCTGTCTCTGTCTCTCATCTATATGTATGTATGTATGTATGTATGCTTTAGAAATTCAATGACATTGGAATTTTTTGACATTTTTTCTCTGCTCGTGAGCCAAGTAAATAGAAGTTGGTTCGATTCTCTCTTATTCCTGAGATGATTCCTCTTCTTACTTATTTCTTATCGTTAGTTTCACGCCAAGTGCTAATAATAATGCTCCGCACGGTCTGTATATTTATAATGGATAATGGATTATGGCATCGTCTCCTATTCTCTCTCTCTCTCTCTATCTTTCTCTTTTGGACTGGGAAACAAAGCAAAAGCTCTCTGGCAAGCTTAAATTCTGTCGAGGAAAGATGCAAGAGAATAGAATAGAATATTGAACGTTGAGTAAGTTGAATGTGTCGCCCATTTGAAGTCTCCATTTGTACGTATGTATGTATGGATGTTATGCTTGTGAGCTTTGTCTTTCGGACTGTCTGCTGTCTGCATATTATAAGCATTTTACTGTATTTCATTCGGTTTCACTGCACCATAATATACATTTATAACTATTTATATTTAGTCAAAATTCTTTGTCTTCTTAATCCATGTACTTTATTGGCGAAACGGGGGAATTTTGTACAAGCATACATACACATTACACATATTATACAGAATTCAGTGAAGGATGGCAATTCTCCGTTTTCTCCCATCGTTGCTGTTATACTATGTATTTTTGCCCTTCTTCGAGGCTGGTGGCATAGGAAAAAGCTACAGAAATTTTGCTATATGCGAATAGAATGGAAGAAGAAGAAGCCGTAGAAGCGCAACTTAAAGATTGGAAAGTAAACCAATTGTTTGTCTGGCTGTCGGTCTTTATTTTGTGTGGAAGTGGAAATATCTTACAAAAGTTATGAAATAGCTCAAGTCCAATGTAGAGACATATTTATTCGGACTCGTCTTATTATTTTACCGGGATTATTTCCATCTTTTCATCATCATCATGAGGCAACATACATAGAGACAGCAAAAGTGGTGTGAAAGCTGACTGCATACATGTACATACATGTGTGTAACTAGCTGTGGAAATTTTGTCTCCGTCTCCAGTCTCAAGTCTCGATTAAAAAAACCGGA
>JAQIVE010004194.1:0-15013 GCA_034698285.1 Sminthurinus bimaculatus | reverse complement strand
TACTCATAACATTCCGTATGTCTAATATAATTATAGTTGAACTTCACTTACAAGTAAGCTCGTTTAACTATTAATTATAAGGCGACATACTTCATGTTATTCGTATAATAAGTATGAAGTATGTAGACTTATTGTGGCTGTTTAAAGATAATTAAAAAATCATGGTTCAAAGGTCGATTATGAAATGCTCTTTCTCCATCTAATACCAACATTTCTTTAGATTTATTGTTGTGATAATACAACATTTTGAAACTCATCATCATCATTAACAATAGGTCGATTATAAAATCGAGCAAAAGTCCTAGAATTCGCTGTCCAACCAGCTCTACTAAAAATCGAATCAATACTTACACCTAAGTTGAATGCCTTAGACGTAGAGGCGTGTCGATAACTATGAGCCTTAAAATTCTCTGTATTAATATTAGCTAATTGTAAACCTTCCTTAAGCCACCTGGCTACTGTTTGATTGGTTACAGGAATACATGGTTTATTTATACTTAACAACAATTTGGTATGCTTATCTCTAAATGGTAGAGTAATTTCTAGATATTTCTTAAGTACATTAACTATGCAAACCTTATCCTCTTCATATAAAGGAAACTTATACAAAGGTTGAAAAACTCCTGGCTTTGAAGTCTTAAGCAACTCTGGTATTTTTATTGTAATACTTGCATCCTCATTAAACGTTATATTATTTACATCAATGGAATTAATCGTCTGCACTCGTTGTGCAGTTACAATTGCCAGGAGACATACAAGTTTAATAGTCACTTTCTTATTATCTAATTCACCATTATTCGGCCAGCTCCTAAATACATTTAACAATTTGTTTACATCCCATGTTGAATTATATCTTGGCTGGGGTGGCCTTAACTTAGAAACACCTTTTACAAATCTAGATACTAATGGATGTGTACCTATAGTGTATCCATCAATAGATGGTAAAAATACAGATAATGCCGATCTGGCTGAATTAATACTATTATAACCTATATTAGTTTTAAATAATTCGTTTAAGAAATTCAATACATCATTAATATTGGGTTTGTAATTATTTATATTATTATCGTTACAATATTTAAACCATCTTTTTAAATAACTTTCATATTGAACTTGAGTATTTTGAGAGCATGAGGACAGTAGAACCTTGACAATCTCTTCATTAAAACCTTTATTCACAAATGCCTGGCGCAAACAAGAGCCCCCGCTAATGTCATTGTTCTCGACAATGGATGATGACTGTCAATAACAAAAGATTTCAATAAATTATCATTCGGTCTCATAAAAAAGATTTCTTTTTCAACTATACTATTAAATACAGGCCACCATGGCTGTGCCGGCCAATAGGGAACGACCATCAAACCTCGAGCTTTATCTATTTTAATCTTTTTTAAAACTCTGGCAACTAAATTAAATGGCGGAAATGCATAAAATATTAAATCACTCCAACTGACTGTAAAAGCATCCACTGCCATAGCATTCTCATCAGGTAGCCATGAAATATATCGCTCGCATTGAGTTGTAAAATTAGAAGCGAAAATGTCAATAACGGGGGAAAAGTTAAATTTAGTACATAAGGATTTATAAATACTAGTATTTAGTTGCCAATCAGATTCATCTAATTTTTTACGAGACTCTGCATCAGCCAAATAATTCGCTGAACTACGTATATACGATGCTGCTAATTGAATATTATGTTTATTAGACCACATAAAAATACGCTTTGCTATAGCATGTAAATTTGATGATCGACAACCCCCTAACTTATTGATGTATGAAATAGCAACTGTACTGTCCATACGTAATAAAACTGTCTTGTTTATTAAAATATTCGCAAATGAGTATAAAGAAAATTCAACAGCCATCAATTCAAGTTCATTTATATGAAGTTTGGATTGCTCCGTACTCCAAAACCCATGGCACTTCTTCCCTTCCATATGACATCCCCATCCTGTTAGAGATGCATCTGTTTCTAAAATGATATCATATTTATCATATCTTAGAATATTATAAGATGTTGTTATATTATTCTTCCACCATGTGATATCGTCAATTGCTAATGAACTTAAAGTAATGCTTGTTGTATAGTCATTATTATTTAATAGCAACGCTTTACATTTTTCAGTTTCCAACTGCCTAGTAAATAACATCCCTAGCTTCATAGCAGGAGATGCTGAAACTAAAGTTCCTATGAACTCAGCAATTGACTGTATAGAATGATTTTCCCTGTTCAAAATAGTATTACATAAGCTCAATATCTTAGTTCGTTTATCTATGGGTAAAGTTATAATCATATCAATACTATTAAAAATAAAACCTAAATACTTAAGTATTTGTTTGGGTTCCAAAACTGATCTCCTTGTATTTATTAAAAATCCTAACCTTGTAAACAATGATAAAGCATACGTGATATTATCTTTACATATTTTTATTGAGTTCCCTATGAAAAGAAAATCATCCAAAAAAGCTACCATTATAATACCGCTTTCTCGTAACTTTGCTAATATGGGTTTAAGTAGTTTAGTAAATATACGAGGAGCCGAAGAAAGGCCAAAAGGCAAAACTTTATATTCATATAACTTGCCTAAAAACTTAAACCTTAAATATTTTCTACTATTTACATTTATATTTACTAAATGATACGCATCCAAAAGATCTATGGATCCCATGAAGTCACCCCTTGACAATAAATTACAAACCATTCTATGGTCCTCCATTTTAAATTTTTCATAACGAATAAAATCATTTAATTTCTTTAGATTAAGAATAAGGCGATGTGATCCATCAGACTTGGGCACCGTAAAAATTTTGGAAATGAATTGATCTTGTCTCGGCTCTACTTCCTCTATTGCTCCAATAACTAACAGCCTATTAATACATTTGTTAACAATTAGTTCTTCAGCTGGAGTAAAATTAGATTGCGGTTCAACAGTTTGATAAGGAGCTGTTAGAAATTCTATTACATAACCTAGTACTATATCTAGTATATATTTATTATTTGTAATATTATTCCACTCATTATAATACTTTTTAAGTTGACCTCCGTATCTACTTACATCTACTGCCGATTGTTGCTGAAGGGGCGGCGAAATTTCATGAATGGGCGCCTCTGGCCTCTGGAGTTCCCCCCTCCTCGGGGTTGGTAGGAGCCCCGGTAGTTTAAAGACCCGGTTTGTTGACCAGACCCTGATGCACCTCCTCGAGAATAAGGATGGAATCTCCGAGTAAATAATTTGGATCCCGAACCTTTAGGCTTCATTAGTTTAGCAGTGGCTTGAGCTGACTTAAGATCAGAGTCCAAAGTATCTCCGAACAGAAGCTCCGTAACAGGGGTCAAAGGTCCACAGACAGGGATCAGAGCTGGATTCTTACTTTTAATCATATTCCTCCGTCTTGAGTTTATCTCCTTCTGAGCAATTCCCATAGCCGCAGCTGAATCCATAATTGGTGCAAAAACTCGCTTAACTTCCTCCTTATTCAACCTCTTATCCTTTGCCAACATCAGGAAGGCCTCAGCGGCCTTTGAAAGAGCAACCATAGAAACACTCAGTTGTTGTTGAAGGTATTGATGCTTACTATCATTGGCCTTATCCGTCAGGTTAAGAGTACCCCAAATCTCCTTATTTACTCTAGGAACTCCGACACACTTTAGGTTCTCTGGAACTTTGTATTCTTTTTTCATCCGTTCTAAATTTTCTTTGGAAACTTCAGCACTCATAATCTCTGTAATTGCACCAGCGACTTGATCTGAAATAGGCACTCCATATTCTGGATCTTTATTATGATTCTTCATTATTTCAGACACAGCAAGGGAGGTTTCACACTCTACTTCAATTATTTCCAGATCAGGAGAACTTGTATTGTTAGTATTCTTACTGGATTCGCCCGACTCCTCAAATCCATCTAAGACCCAATCCATTTGAGAATATTGTTGTTGTTGTTGCACTGTGAATGGAGCTGATGGAAATGTCTCTTCGTTCTCTTCTTCATAATATTCATATTCATCATCAGCTTCCAAAGATTCTTGAATATATCCATTCAAATTTTGGATTGCGGAAATCAACTCATTCATCCTTGCCCCTTGATCATTTATTTGCTCCTGTACATTATTTAGTAATGCATCTGTGCAAATAAAAAATAGATCTATTATGAACCAGAGTGTTCACTTATTATACCTTGGAACTTGATATAAGTATGTGATACATCTTGCATACATACATTTCCTTTTACATATTAGATGCGATAGAATAATTGAAAATAATCTTGCTTCTTGAGTATTGTATAAATATATTATGTATTAGTGTAATACCTTGTACTTTATTCCGTTCTGACAAACATCCTATCTGTCCCATTACTCTAGAGTATCCTCCATCGTCCTTTGTAGTATTGGCTGGAGTTGGGGTCTTTCCAGCTTTATTAACCATAGTTTCCTTCTCCTTAGGTTGATTCTTTTGGCTCTCCTTTGTCTTATTTGCATCAGAAGTTATATCTGGTGATTGTTTCCTTTTTTCAAAGAACAAATAATGGAAACTCAAATTAATCTATGCATATTATTACATAAGTACATTATGTATGTATATTGAGCCTAATACTTGGCATCATTTTTTCATTTTCTATCTCTCTCTCTCTCTCTCTCTGGCTTCTTACAATTTACATGTTGTACAATGTACAAAGATAGCCGATCAAATCTTTATAAAAAATTAAAAATTATGAGGATGTATTTTCTTTCTTTCTTACTTTCTTCATTTTGCCTTCCTTTTAATTTAAGAAAATGATTCATGTTCATTTACAGAGAGATAAGGCATAAAGGTGAGGACTCGTCCTCCCTTTTCTTGTGATGTAATAAAAAAAGCATGGCGACCAACACGGGTCTACCCATCACATTTTAATTTTCCAATCTTTTCCTCTTTTTTCCATATTTATCAAAATTATAAAATTACCTATCTACACGAAAAAACACACAACCACACCATATAAATAATATATACTTACCGATTTGTCGATGTATCTCCGTTTTTTGAAGCCATTTTCCAAAATAAAATGGAAAATTTCAAGTCAGGACACGAACACAAAAAATTCCGGCAGCAGCAGAGAGCGAGAAAAACTTGTACACACACCGAGCACATGAAACAAACTGAATCTGCAGCCGGCACAGCATCAAGGATATGAGTGAGAGGGAGAGGGATTTTTTGAATCTTTAAAACATGTGCTCACACCCTGCATTGGAGCAGGGCCACAATAAGTCTACATACTTCATACTTATTATACGAATAACATGAAGTATGTCGCCTTATAATTGTTCTTATTACGTCTTACAAAATTAATGTCCTATAAAAACATTTAAATTATCTGGAATTATTTGATACTATGCATGCATCAATGTCAATAATACCATGTTTATTTATGATATTTTATTTAGCATTTTCTATCATCATAAATAAACTGTAAATGCACCTACAATTTCTTTTCATACAGTCTGTACACGTATGCATTTACCTAAAAGGCTAAAAGACCTATAATTAGTAATCATTCGTTACATACAATATATTCAATCATGCAAAATAACAATTGATATGAGGTGCACATAATCAATGTTTCATATCTAAGGTGAAGCAAATTTAAAGACATGTGCCTTTCCGCAATAGCGTAAAGAACTTCATCACATTGCCATAATTCACCTTTGTCCTTAATCTTTCATCTACTTCCCTTTTGGACTTCTTCCACTATGTGTGTGGCTTCTGTATCATTCTTTCTCTTTCCTTTGAAATAAATTCCATTATCTAATCAATATGGGAATTATATTCATTATTTTATGCCGATACACACATCATACAATTCATAATCCATGTGTTCAATGAATATATTATGCATACATAATGTAATTACAGGTTCTTTACTATTCCAATCAAACACTAACATTCATGCATGTTAATTATTATTGAAATGCCTTTAGGTGTACAAGTAATCGTTGAACTGCTCGTCAAACCTCTCATCGATCGATGGTCACATATTTAATATTTATGCATTTCATCCTTATGATAATACGATGTAGTTTGTTTTCCATTACGTTATGATTTCAACATCATTTCATTACCTATAATAAATTTTTATACATTTGGAAATTAGAAAACAGTAGTCATTTTTATATTAGGTCTCAATCTACAGCTGCAGTATATATATATGTATGACGGATTATTATTATTATTATATTGACCATTCGCGTGGAACGAGAGAGTTGCAGCAAATGCAGTATAGATATAAAGATTCAATTTCCAATTTATTATTTAACGAGTATTCTACATTTCCTTACCCGTAACCGATAATCTATGAAATTAGACGGCCTTGAAGATATTGCATAAAATCTCCTACAACGTGAATGTAAATTAAATTGATGAGTGAGCAATGAGCAATAATATTGGTAAGAAATTGTGCTCACAAGTAAGAGCCCGCAAACGGGTAATGTGCAATATGTTTAGGAAATTACTCGAACTTTGCTACGCTATGATTTTAAACCGCCTGCTATTATTGACTCCGATGTACATATTATGATAATAACTGTCTGCTCACTTTTCAAGAATTCTTACTCTATTTCGAGTACTTCAAATTTTACAATATTTCTTGAACACATGTGCGTTAAGTCTACAGCTGGTTGGACCGATAACATGTATCGCATATCGCATCTCTCTTCGTTAAATTTTATTAGATTCCTTTACCATTTACATAATTGGTAAGGCTAGTTAGTTGATATATTTTAGTACTAATATAGTTTTTGAAACTTACTTTTAGGTCGATGATGGTTTTAGCATGTTGATGAATGAGGACCTGGAGAAAGTCCATCGACATGCAGCAATCATGTCGGGACTCCTGAAATCAAAATTGAAAAAAAAACAATTTTATTAGTTAAATTATTACGGGAAACGGATACATTATGCAAGTATTTCAACAGGATTCATGGCAAAAAGTTACAAGTTCCTATACGAAAGATTGAGTAGAAAACATCCTAACTTTAACAGCTTCCAACAAAAATAAGTATGCACTTGTGTATAATGATTAAGACTAATAAAATATGGCAACATGAAAAAGGAAGAGCCGTAAATATTACTTTTAGTCATCGTAAAATATAACGTAATATTATTACAACGATCTCGGTAAGTTTATTTTCAAAATAATTTGACCAACTATCACTATCAAGCTATTGTAATTCTTGATATCTACATACAATAAAATGCAAGTCGGCTTCATTATCATCATCTCTATATTATATTATTTAAATCTGTTTATAAAAAGAGAGCGCTTTCATAATTTTCAGACTTTATGATCCTTATTTATGATACTCGTTTAATAATCACATAATAATACTAATAAGCAGAAGAAAGAGATGAACGGAGGAGTAGGAAAAATATGAAAATGATTATCTGCTTAAAATCCAAGAAATTATTGACCATACTACATGCATAATGTATACACAGAAAGAACATCATAAAACGTAATAATAATAAAATGATTTTTCAACTACAGCAATAATAAGAAATGCTATGGATTCTCTGTGTAAAATCTATCGCCATTTGCTATTCTTTATTCACCGTTTGAAGAAAGCCTAAAGAAACGCATCCAAGTGACTACCAACCACCAACAAGACGGAAACAATGATGATGAAATACTTGACTCCCAAGCATAGGATAACATATCTCTGCACAATTATTATTGTTATCATTAGTGTATTATGACGAGCAACTAGCTCATTTGATCAGATGATTATATTATTTGAAAACACTTAACGGTAAACGAAATCGAGTTGAAGGTTTCATCCCAAACAGTAGTCATCGTCGTAATAGCCGCTATAATATTAGTAATATAATAATAATAATAATAAAACATATATGTATTTTATATAAATTGGCTTGAATACGACCGTTGACTAAAACTGAATGCGTGCCCAACAGTTTACACTGTTTGAATTTACTGTTGCTTCTCTAGAAATGAAAAATAATTCTTTCCTTCCTTTTTTGAGTTTTTGAACCTTTGAATCGCATGGCTGAATTTTTCCTCAGAAACTATTTCGGAGATCTTGGAAGCAGCATGTGTATATGTACATTTTTATGAGTGCCCAAAATATATTTCATAGCATTTAGAAATTTGCTTGCACAATAATAAAAATAATCTGATTTACAGTATAATTGTATGCATCTATATAATCAAACACTCGACTCGACAGAAATACGAGCCGTTTAAAATCAGACAAGAGAACATAATATTGAATTGAATTTGTTGGTGAGAAAATAAAAGTAATGAACGACCAATGCTCACTTGTATATATTATGTATACTTTTTATACAGAGTGAAGCAGTACAAACATAATCCGACTCATATCAAACTACATTGACGTAAAGACTTTAATAAAACAAGACAAAACTACAAAGACGAACAAAGGGTCAAAAAAGCCATTCGACGTTTCAAGTCACTTCTCCCTTCATCCTTCGTAGTTTAATACTTCAAAATTCTATTATCGAAAGACGATACACCCATGAACCTCTGTGTATACTCTTGTATCCTGTCATGTATTTTAAAATTTTCAACGAAACAAAAGTTTTATATGAAAATGGGTGATACATACGATTGCAGAAAACAGAAATAACCTCAGGAACGACAGAATCGAATTCAAAATCGAAATCCACTTGCACATAAATATACATGAATAAAAGATATACACACATGGTCTAAACTTTATAAAACTACTACTTTGTGACTTTAAACAGCGACAAACAAACTTTTCAAAAGAAAATTTATAAAAGGGGAAAAGTCAAAAGACTCGCCTCAGAAACAAAGATCACAATACAATCAGCGGCAGGTCTTACTTCCAAAGGAATTTTGCATTTATGTATTCAAATGAACATATGTACACACATAAAAAGAAAGACATTGGCCAAATTCGATGCACACTCACTGTTCACCATTTTGTTTGTTTCATTATCATTATTATGCATGGGAGTATGAAGCTTGTCAAGTCAGATCAGTGCAAATGAACAAAGTCTGCAAACTATTACCTCAGCTTCACACACATGGCCACAACACAACATTTCTTTAACCGTACACCCCGCACAATGAAATACATGGAATACAAAGAGTTCATATCAAGCAGGTGAATCAAATTCTTAAATTGATGTCACAAGTGTTACTGTTTTGTGCTTTTACACTCAAACTATTATTTAACCTAACGTAATTCGAAACATAAGACTGAGAACGAAAATTCAATAGATTTCAGATTACTTCATCGCAACTTCTTGTCTTTGTGCATACGTACAGTACACGAGTTTACTAAAGACTCTGATATCTACGGTACCGTCTTTTTTTACCCTGTCGCATAACCCTGTAATACATGCTCAAATTTGGGACAAAATGTTCGTTACCTGGCAAATGTACTGTACGTCAGCATACACCTTGTTTCTTTCTTTGAAATGTTAAATTACACGCTCCCACATCATCGAACGACTTTAGTATAAGTACATAATATGTACTTTTACATTTTATTATCATGGCCCTTTTAGTATCGAGTAATTAAATCTACACAATGAAATATTATTACTGTAGCTTAATAACGTTTTTAACATAGGAACTGACTATCGTATCACATAACGTATAAGCAAAACTGACATTTATTTTCATTTTCATTCGAAATAATAATAATTCGAAAACTGATTCTATTGTAGACATTATGTGGACAGTCTAGAAAGCAAAACGGTTGCAAAATAATGCACTGCATAAATGTATGCATATTTCTTATTTGTCGAATAAAACTGAAACAGGAAACTTTACCTGTAAATATGGTTCCCTTTTCCCATCTCGACGCCTTTTTTTACGTTTGTATTAAATTTTACTACACATTAAATTTATTCCAAAGTACATAATACGTATTATGTAAAATATGCTCTTATATATTTACTATATATACATGTACATCTGTTTTTTCAAAACCTTCGTATATCGAAGACTCGAATGTTAGACATGTATGACATATGCATGCTTCTTATAAAAAAAATATTATCTGAATGTGGTTTCCATATTACACTTCCCTTATTACTCCTCTCAAATTATCATGATGTAATTCTATGCACTTTTTGCACGGTATCTCACAATAAAAAACATAAATTTAACTGTAACTGAATTCTACACTAATGTGTATATGGACGAGGTCATTTTGTTTGCATCAGTGACTTCTTAACTATTTCGCTTTGATACAAAATGGCCAAAGAAAAATTTTGGTATACGATACAGTAGGTTATTGTTCAATCACAATAATCACCTAGTGGTTAAATCCTCAAAGCGGAGTGATACACGGTCATGTACATAGTTACTTCTGTACATGATCAAAATATATTATCCCGGATTCAATGTCACTTGATATCTCAACAGAAAGTGTAAGAGCTTCCTAATTTCTACAATTTACAACATACGAATATATTATAAAAGCACATAAGTAATTTTCAACATTATTCGACAAATTCTATGCAAAATTACCCTATCCTACTCATTATATTAATATTCATAATACTCATCCATATAGTCAGTCTAACTTCTATAAAATAAACTTCATTCTTGTTAAATATGCTAAATGTGGCTATCAGTAGCTAAATTTTTACAACAGTTATTGTTGTAAATTATGACAAACCACTGCAGTCTTTTACATGTCGTTAGTTACTAAAACTCCGGCTTTTGTAAGTAGCAGCAAATCCAATACAAAGTAAGCAAAATTAACGTCTTGCTATCATGTCTACAATGCTTACTACAGAATTTGTTTAACTATTACACATATCCACTACTTATACGTGTGTACGTCTTACAAAGATCTAATCCATACATATTTACAAAACAATGTAAAAGTGACGATAGTTTTCATTATTTATCCGCACTACATATAAATAACATATTACTTTACACTCCATGCCAGAGAACCAAGTCATGTCAAAGAAGCACTATTATACCGACATAAGTATAGTGACTTCGATATACCAGCAAAGTTTGCTCGGTAAAAAAATCCACCGTTCATTCTTATATTTGGAACTACAATACCAACCAGTCAACAATGATTCTCTGAATACATCAACTTGAATAAAATCCAACCAATTTAGTACCAATTTGTTCGTTGAACATTTGTATCATGTATTTACTTATGCATGCATAGAATAAACTAATCACTCTTCATGTAAGCTGATGTCGTTACACTGTTATTGTAATTGCCGTGTGTGTAGAAGTTTTAGATACATTTCGAATTCAAAAACATCGATACAGTTCCCTAACAATTGCACCAATATAAATATATGTACTAACAAGCGCAGGGAGAAAAAGAAATTGAAGTTAAAATAAACATATATGTGAAGGAGAGTAAACACTACCATCTAACTGTAGCTCTAACGAGTAGTTAGTAAATTCAACGAAAATAAAAATAATGGACAATAACGAAGCAAAAAAGAAGAATTGTAGTTGTGAAGAGCACATTTTATTTTTTCTCTCCACCAAGTAAACGGCATTGACTCTGATGCTTGACGCAAAAACAAACTCTTTCGTTTAAACAAATTTAATTACAGGATAATCAACTACGACGAAACAAGAGCATGTACTTAAAATACAGAGAAGCATCTATTTCAAATGGAAACGGACACAGTCTAATCACTTTAACGTGTGAATAAATTGTTTTTGATTTTATTATAAACGCTATACATTATACATAATAGTCGGGAAAAAACTTCATTACAATGCATTCTAAAACTAGATGCATCTTCTACTTTTCATTATCTTCATCCGTCGTCGTCACTCAAGTTGAAAAATGAAAAGGAGAAAAAATGAACTTAGTGAAATTACTCGTCTTTCATCATTCGTTCATTCATTCATTTAGTTAGTGAATATCCATGCTTTCACCCGTAGCCTTCACAGAAATACGCACGTATGCTATGAATAGTATACAATAACTACTAGGTACTAGGTATACATGCATATTTAATGAAGATATCGCCACTGGTCTTGAGCATACGGTAACCAATTAAGCTTTTTTATCTTTCGTTTTGTCTGCCTGACCATCTCTTGTCTGCCAGTATAATCGTGGCCGTGGAGTTGCAAAACTGTGCAGTTTTGTACACATACAACCTGCAAATTGCCCATTCAAAATTTGGAAAAGAAAGATTGGCCAAAGCTTACTGTTACATATATACATACTTAACAAAGATACAGACAGATATACAGAGATACAGAGAGTGGAATAGAGAGAGAGAGAGAGAGAGAGAGAGAGAGAGAGAGAGAGAGAGAGTCAGCGCTAGAGCCAAAACTAACATTGGGTTAAGGATGTTGAACTTTACACTCTGAGGAGTCACGATTTACCTAATTAATTAAAAAGCGAAAGATGGAATAAAAAAGATGGACTCTAAGATAAATGCAATTTAATCTCATAAACTATAAACAATCATGTGTACACACACAATATCGGTAATTTATCTATGTATGTATAGCCATTATGCTATGTAAACAAACCCTGACTCTAGACACAAGAGTATGATCTGAGCGCTATAGACTATAGACTAATTATTATTATTTACTGACACATATGGAGTTAAAAAAACTAACATGTCAGTGTCGCAGCCGGACACACAGCACAAACATGTATGCATGTACATGCACTTAAAAATTATGGTCATTGGACATGACGACCCATGGTGTACGTATAGACACACTGACAGAATTTTTTTTTCTCTCTCTCTCCCTCTCTAGCTCTAATATAATTTCCATTAAGAGAAGAAGAAGGATGTCTGAAAAGTAGTTAAGTACATACGATGAATGAAAGCAAAATCGAAATTTGAATAAGCTTATATGATCCAGATAAACCAATATACCATAAAATATAAGATAGTGAAATCTCTTAAGCGAGAGCATTGTAACAAAATCATACGTCCATGTACGTGTATATTGTATATACTCGTATATACAAATAAGATTATCAGCAAGATATCACAATATACTTAACTAGATACAAATTTGTACAATAAAGCGCGTGGAGAGAAACATGTGAATAGTTTTGAAGACGAATTTAAGCCCAACACGCTTTTACTTAGTGTATAGCATTTGAATTTCTGGGCTTCTACATAATCCCCCCCCCTCCCCACTTAAAAAAATCAAGTGTATTGACAGACCATTTATAACATATGAAAGAAGAAGGTGTAACGTTTCTATTTAGTACCAGTCTAACTCCACATTGAAAGTTCACACTACAAATTGAATTATATCGTATATTCAATGTACTTTAATGTTTTACATATACCGTATTTCACCAAATTATTACCCAACTTCTAATAATTACCCAGTATAATGTCTTTTACATGTAAAAGTCATAGTTTTTTCAAAAAGATTCAAATAAATACCCAGGGTAGTTATTTGATGAACAACGGTAGTTGGAGAGAGAAACGTCTACAAGCATTGACATGCATCGAAAACTGAGGATGGAGATGACAACGATGGCAGTATACTTACACAAGGACGAAAAAAGCGAGAGTTTCAACTGTTCTGAATGAAAAGTTATTTTCCCATGCCATAATCTTGTAAATGTGAATAAACTTTGGAACACATTAGCAAATTACTTATGGT
The DNA here is from genome assembly GCA_034698285.1 of Sminthurinus bimaculatus. Classification (NCBI taxonomy): domain Eukaryota; kingdom Metazoa; phylum Arthropoda; class Collembola; order Symphypleona; family Katiannidae; genus Sminthurinus; species Sminthurinus bimaculatus. The sequence goes on along the minus strand of JAQIVE010004194.1, from coordinate 1,387 downwards.
AATTCCAAGATAGTAGGAGTCGAGCAGAACTAAAAACACCATGAAAATATGTGAATGTCGTACACACTATATCTACGCACTGCATTGCATCGTATCATACAACCATCTCTCCATCCACCCGTAGACAGATTCTCTCACATAGAAATTCGCTGAAGACAAACAAAATTTCATCCGAGCACAAGTGCACCATTGTGCCTCATTTATCGGCACGAAACCCCAATTCGATAAACATTCTCCATGAAATATCTGTACCCTTCTTCATATGTTACATGCTCCTCCTCTTTTGTATCTTATGTTTTGCATACAAATTTCTGAGAGAAAATATTATTTTTTGTACATATAATTATAATATATTATTCAGAACTCAGTTTCATCAGTTTCTCGTATAGTAATAAATAAAATCTAAGTTGTTTGGTTCATAACTTTCAAATATTCCTTATAAGTTCTGATATTCCCTTCGTCTTTTTCTTATGACCAACAAATAAGTACAACAGGCACGCCGACACGAATATAATTAACAATTAATTATATTTTTTAATATTAAAGTCACAAAAAATTAATTAGTTAATTACGCATTAACTTAACTAAAGGAATTAACTTATGAACATATTCAAGAAAACAGTGATGATGTCATAATTGTGACAATCTCCCTTTACTTTAGGTTTAACGCAAAAACATGAAAACAAATATAGAGAACCCATTAGTTTACCTTGTTCTTATTCTTTACATAAATCGATTCCCTTAACTGCACATACGCTCGTTTAAATTTTATGTCTTACAGTCGCATATGCCAGTAAAAATGAAAGATGTATTTACTTATATGCTTACAAAATTAACAGTTTATAGATTTTGCTCCCCTATAATGCGGACGGTAGATTCACTTTTAGTGTCATTCTATTCTTGCAGTAAATTTGCAATGCATAATATGGAATTTTCGAGTACGAGTAAATTATTACGATGACACCATTGCGACTTAATTCCACGTCAAATTTAAACGCAGTCTCTGAAATGAGCAATCTCTTTTAATATGTTACTACCGCTTCAACAAGAACCGTCTACATTCATTCTTTTTTTTTCTTTAAATATTACAAAATAGGCATAAAAATACGAGAAATTGCTAAAAGTATTCAATCTCTACACACAATTGAGGTAAATTACGCGACTAGTCATTATGATCCTGATGCAATCTACAATGGACAGCATGAAGACTGTAGACAGTAGACGTACAAATATTAATTTGTCATTTCATTTGCTCATGGTGACAATTGACAATGTAGTAGGCAAACTGGCAAACACGTGAAAAAGAATGTTATTAATCTTTTATTAGCTAATTTTTCAACACTTCCCCATCTATACATACGCACCTGCGCTACTATTATTAGTTAGT
>JAQIVE010004193.1:0-15015 GCA_034698285.1 Sminthurinus bimaculatus | reverse complement strand
TTTTTTGTATAGACACACAAAATGGTTTACAAATGAAAATACATGCGTACAATGCATGGTTATGGCGGAGGAAGCCTAAACGAGGAAGTCGATGAAAAGTCAAAGATTTTACTAACGCAGCAAGCATTTATACATTTATTCCATACATGTGCATGCATATGTGAAAAGTTGAGTTGTGTCACAATCCCAAATTTATTCAAGTTAAAAAAGCCACTGTCATCTACATCTTTCATCTCCATCAGACATACTGACTGCCTTTCTTCCTTGACTGTCGCCATTATGTCTCATTTTTCCCACTCCTTTTTACTTCCGTCATGTTTTCCACTGACTCGGTCTTCCTATAGAAGAACAACTGTCTCAACTTCCTTCAAAACCTCGTTGACTTGACTTCCACTACATTTGACGATATACACATTTCTCTTTTTGCGTGTACGATGGGTTTATTTTTATTTTTTTCTTGAGGCAAAAGTTTTCTGCAAAATTAAATCGAATTAAATTTGGACTCCATTTCCTCTGTTTAGTTAACAAAGCAACATAATCCAAACATGTACAATGTACAACTAAACATCATAAACTATGCATATAATCTTACTCATGACTGACGACACTTGAGCGTCGAACCACAAAACTGTTCCTTTAGTATTCGTACAGGCGTTGAGGATCGTTAACGTTCTCTTCCTTCGCATCATCTCTGCCTGTGAAATGTAAAAGTATTTTTCAGTTTTTCTTCCGTTTTTTAATACTTCATCTACATCGCTGAGGATTAAACAGTGAAGAAATGATAGACCGATGATGAGCTTAAAAAGGAAACAAAAACTGTTCGGGATAAAATTTTGTTGTTGTTGGTTGAAAGTCGTGAATGAATGAACTATAGACAACGAAGAACAGCTAAAAAATGATGCTTTATTCAGGAAACTAGATTACACAAAAAACAGACCAGACCACCGAGGGCTCAAATAGTACGCAAAGGTGGTTTCTTCTCGAGTTGTAAACTTAAAGTTTAGTTGGATTTTCCTCTTTTGTTTGCGACTGCGACACACAGAATATTCTACTAGACGATGAGCTATGTACCAATTCTCCATTTGCTTAGTGTGTTCTATGTTCTATGTGAAGGAGTAAATGTATAGCTGGAGTTATTCAAGAGTACATATTCCTGGGTGAAATTTATGATGTCATTCGACAAATAGTTCCTCATCATTTTTCTCTCCAAATTTTTACTTGCCGAGCATTGTACCCAGGGGAATACTCTCTCGTGTATACACACATTCTTCTATTCTGTTTCATCCTCTCCTTCTTCCTCGTGTTCCTCTGCCGCTGTCTGTACTTCCCTTGGCATGCCTTTGCATGCAAATTGAACATCACGTTTCAATCGATCTCCCCGCCATGCAGACGGTGAAGGTATGAAGGATGCAGAGACCGGAGAGAAAAATACAATGTTTTACATACATACATACATTGTCTCTCCCAACTTTACGACAAAAAGGAGACGAAATTTACTTTGAGGGAAAAGATACAACAATAGAATTGACTGCATCTAGGTATACACAACAGTTATCTGGATATCAGTTTAGAGATCTGGAGATCTCTAAACTGATATCGTCACAGTCACGATAAAATAAGAGATAGACTCTGTATTTTTCTTTATCTTTATATATCTTGAGCACTTTCTCTATATTCAGTAGAATTCAAGTTGATCAAAATGTGACCAAGCCACTCTAGATCTGTATCTGTATAATATAACTGTCCCGGCCTGTGTGTCAGTTAGTTATCACTTCTATGATCATGACACGGCGGTGCTCCACTTTCTTTCTGCTCTTTGTTCGTTGTTTTTTGACCGTGTCTCTATGGTCTCGGTTTTTGTGCAGAACGTGCAGTCATTTTGGTCATAGTCATGGTCATGACGGTTGATGGTTTGATCCATGCGAATTCTATGGATTGTATAGAAATGCACAAGCCTTGTCTTGATGCAGGAGAGACGAATGATGCGAGCAACAGCAGGAGGAAAGAAGAGACAGCAGGCGTTTCCCCAGATTAGGTTCCATCTCATATATTTTTCATGGATTTCTTTATGGGCAGCTCTGACATAAAGTCTGGAAGGAGGTCACGCACATATCCTTATACATATAGGTATGTACTTATTACAATACATAGAGCAGAATATGCAGAGACACAGAGGACAAAGTCAAGATACTGAAGTCCTTGCAGCCAAGTGCAAATTTAAACAAGCTCTCTGCACTTTACAGATACCTAATTGCACACCTGCGACCTGCACAAGAAAAAGTGTATCGTACATCGTACAAAGTAGAAACTTGCTATGTACCTTGTTGCTATAAACTCAAGTCACACATGATAATCAACCAGAGACAGAACTGTAGCATGTAGCTTGCATGTATGCTTTGCTTAGAAATTTTTATTTTACTTCGTTTTATGTATTTTTCTAGGATCATAAAAGCAAGTTAAAATGACGACATGACACAGTTGGCGAGAGAGTACATGTTTTTCTTTTCTCTTTAACTCCGCTTGGACATTTTAGCATTTGTAAAAAATATTAGTGAAAGCCAGACGAATTGTCATGCATTATTATTATATTATCATGACGGCCTTTTAGCAGGTTAGCATCACGTATTAAAACGTATTGAAACAAATTTTGTTCAAATTATGTGGTCGAGTTTAAAAACGACAGTGTTTTTCATTTAAAGAAGAATCATATAGAAATATAATATCACATGCATACTTACGTACTTGCTAAAAGGATTAATATCACTTCCATGTTTTTACAACTGCCGAAAGATCGGAAAGAAAACAGAGATTCTTTCAACTTCAACACATTATAAAGTAAAGTTGTCGACATGGAGAATCAATTTTAAAAGTCAGCTCCTGAGTATTCCAGAAGTTTGGCAGCAAATCACGTAGGATTGATTTTCGCAAGATGTTTTGATCAATCGAAAATGTAAGGGTAAATCGATTTTATTTGTATTTGTCGCACAAGACAAAACCTCTGTAACACAGTCGAGGCGAATGTTTTTGTAACAATTTTACGAAATGAAATGTTCGTCTTCGTCTTAGTTTGCGGTTCTCTCTCTCTCTCTCGCCAGTCTTCTGTGAAAGTCCCACACTGTTTGCTTTGCTTTGTTCAATCTTTCACATTGATTGATACCTAAAAATCTGTTTACACTGGCTTTCGCTCTCACGGCTAGACAATGCGTATATAAAGTAGAAACCTAAAGACGTGTACGCATATAGGGAATGGAAAACTGTGAATATTTTTTGAGGCGGAGGAGAAGAACGAGAAAGAAGTTGAAGAATCGGAGGAAAGGAATATCGAAGAGGAGGGAATAAATGGAAGAGCTGTGAAAACGCACACATCTATCCATATAAAGTAGAATGAGACGGATTTGAAGGATTGCGATTGCGAATGAGATTTCAAGATATGCTCCTATTTATACCATACTCATATGTACACACTTAAGCGGAGGCTGCTGAATAACGGCTTCAGTGAAGAATCAGAATTTGAAGCATTGGTAGAGACGAAAAATAGAGAGAGAGCCTGAGTATGGATGTGTGAATACAGAATATAGAACAGAGAATGTACGTATGTAGATGCAGATTCCGTTTTTAGCTACAAAACCTTTATAAAAGTGTAGATGAATTGTGCTGCGGTTTTTCTCCACACGCTGTTGTAATATTGGAAGAGAGTAAGACGAAGAAGAGAAGGCAAAAGAAGGAATGGTAAAAACAAATAAAGGGCGGAATGGTACGGAATCGTACACTTAATGGCTGTTAGGGATTGATGGTGTACACTTCAACGGGAAAATTGTTCAAACGTTACAGTAGGAAAAGAAATTGTGGTACTTTCACTTAGCTCTCCTTCCTTTCTTTTCACTTTCTCCCATTCTTTCACTTTCACTTTCTGTCTTTCTCCTCCCTTTTCTTTCCCTAATGCCTTTCCTTTCTCCACGCTGGCTTCAACTTCATCTTCTTTTTATTTTATATGCGGGTAGTGTGGGAGGAATTTTGTCTCCTCGTTTAAATGAAAATGGAAAAATGAAAAGGAGAATGAATAAAAGAATAATTTTAAGTAAAAAAAAGAGCAAGATGAACAACTAGGGGCATTTTACAGCTTTTTCTTCTTCTCTCCTTCCCTCCACCCATTTCTTTTTCAGGGAGATTTGACGGAATTTTTATTATAATGGAAAAGTTTTAGATTCAGTATTGAAATCCAATGCATAATATACAGATAGGTACCCTTGTCTTTATCAAAATTTAACAATAAGTTGAAGCACGCATTTCCATTTTCAATCTCAATATTCTCAATTTACAAATTTTTCTATACATACCGTATTTCTCTTTGAATAACATAAATAATAATTTTGATTAGTATAATGTATCATAAAATTCTGAGTTTTTTGTTTACAGATTCAGTAGAGCTCGAAGGTCCCACTTTCATCCTGAAGCCGGCTTCAGTTACTTACTTTTCTAACAGTGTAGGTGTTACTATATCGTGTATAAGTCGTGGACATCCCCCCATCTCAACTAGTTGGCTAACCGCAAACGGGGATCCGGTTCTCCCCGTTCCGGGACTGAGGTAAGTTTTACTCATTACTATGTTTGAAGTACAACTTTTTGAATAGTAATTTAAATCTGTGTAATCCACAAATCAACTCCATGGGACAAATGCATATCATTGTGCCTTATGCCTTTTTAATCCGTCTGTAAATTGTTTATTTGTTCTCACTGCATTCTAAAATTTCCTTCCAACTGTGCAACTATGTACTTTTGCCAAAAGTTTGATGTTCCCCTTGAACTTAGTCCATAATTGAACTCTTCATAAATTTTTATTGCTAATCTAGAGTTCAAGGCAAAAGACGTTTGGATTAAAATTTCATTAAAGCCCGAGCATTAAAGCGGCGACGAAAAGAGCGGAATGGTATTGTATTGTATAGTAATATATTTTAGAATTTCGACCATTGTGCAGCAGATACAAGCAAGAATCTGAGCAAGTTCAAGTCCTTCAGTCCAAGGTTGAAGAAATTAATATACATGAATGTATGTACAATGTGGACGCCTTGAAAAGTGAGCTATACTGAACTGTACTGTATTTTGTACTGCTATATGTTTGGACGGTACATTGCAATGCAATTACACGACGGTTACGGTTACCCCCGCCGACTTTGTTCTGGGTAACGTGGTTAGACATATCTATCTATCTGCAATCTGTACTCTGCATCAAAATGTGGGATGTGGGCCGTTGAATGTTGAATGTAATGGGGGAGGAACAAGAAAATGAGAGACAGAGAGAGGTAGAACAAGTGTAGAAAAGGGAAAGAGTGAGCCGACGAGACTTGGAAATAAAGTAGATCGACTTACACACACACAAGTTACAACTTGAAAAACATTCTCCAACAACTTTTTGACCCTTAATTTGCTCCCATTGTCCCAAACAAAGAAGTTCATTAAACTTTTCAAACCAGCTCAACTTTCGTTTTCCTTTTCTTTTCGTTTTCATTTTCATTCTCACTGTAGTACAATATCTATACATGGTTATACTGTATCTGAGTAAACTTTCTTTATGTACACCGAAGCTCGGAACATGATCTTTCTACGGGCAAAAACTTGCGGAAACATTCATTTTCATTCATTTCTTGCCGTGCTTGACGTATACCTGTCCGTGTATAAAATGTAGGTTTTTCGTGTCTATTTTTTTAATTTTAGGACTACTTCACTAAATTGCCGAAAAGGAGTGTCAAGATAGAGGTTTATGCTTTGTGGCAAAATTAATACGAACATGAAAAAAATAATGGTTACTATTATTGTCCGATCCGTCGATTTTTTCTTTTTACATTTTTTCTTGCCCTCAAAATTATCATCAAGATAATGATCAAAGAGATGGAAGTGAAAAAAGGCGCTGAGGAGTTAAGCCAAGACAAAGATTGAAAAGATGAGCTGCGCCTTTGATTTTTCTTCTTGTATCATGACTATTATGAAGATTAAAATTTCTTTTGAATCCATCAAGAAAATCTCGAGCATCTCTAAAAAAAGTTCACAGTCAAGTTCTTTATCTCCTTTTAAAAACTCAATGGACTCAAAGCGTTCATTCAACCCTATATAGAAGAAAATGAAAAGAATGACAGCATTATTATTTTTATTATTATTCAAATCCCAAAATCTACAAGCCTTTATCAACTGTGTATATACATGCAGATTTTTTGGTATTTCTAGAAAAAAAAGATGATTTTTCATTTTTTTTCCTGCTCAAAAGAATTATTTTTATTCACGTTTTTATTCTCTCCTTTATTTCTACAGCTTTTCGATTTTCCCTTGAAAGGTTGGGCTACAAAAGACAATTTCACGGCAATGTCATATACAGAAAGATACATATACAAATACCTAGTTGAGTCCGTAAATATTGTATTAAATATGAAGATAGAGGGTAAGTGTTCCTTTTCACACTTACACAATTTCCAAGTTGAAGCCCATGCTCAGGGTTTTGTGCACGTTCAACAAATCCTTTTTGGTTTCAAACTATTTAAAGAAGAATGGTTGTCTATATTTCTCCTCACACGCCAGGACACATCTTTTGCGTTGAAGCTTTGAATAATTTCCTCAGAACATGCACGGCGGCGAGGAGGATGCATCGTCGTCATCACCATCATCATCTTCTTTAACTATATGTATGCCCATCATGGCCAAAGAATGGTCTGCCCTATAAAATGAATACATCTACAATGGTTCTCCCACTTGAGGAAAACTAATGGGGAAATATATTTTAATATTAGAGTAAAAGGCGGGCGGTTGTCTCACACACTTCACGATCCCCGAGTGTGTATACATTATACATACATGGGTCGACAAGGCATAAGACCATCTCATTATGGTATCATCTTTGCCGTAGACAGCGAGACAGAGCCAAACTAAAAGTACCATCAGTGTTATGATTACACTCAAACTATAAAGCACAAATACTTTCGTGGTATAACTAAATGTAAGTTTCATGGGTTGTAGTTACCATGGCTAGTTTTAGATACACGGTGCAATTTTATGTGTGTGTATGTGTAATGTGTATACACAAATCTGGCGGGATACTTAAGGAGAGGGCAACGAATAAATCATGCAGAGGTTGACGTGAAATAATTTCTTTCGGGTCGAGATTTTAAACCCTGTGCCATCCCATTTCCTTTCACTCTCAGTTTCCAGCAGTCGACTTTCTGTTTCCCTATCTCGATCCATCTTCACACAAGTGTGTTCATTCTTTCACACCATTGGAATTTACATACACAATTTGAGCGGCCCTCACTTTTCCTTCCTTGCCCTCTTCACAATCATAATAATAATAATAACTTCATTCTACTTTTACCTACCTTTTCTCAATCCTATTTTATCATCATTTTCGTCTTGTATAAAATCCTCATGTTGGAAACAAACTGCCGTCAAAATAATGCCTTGCACACTCTTCTGTCTTTTCAATGTAACTATGCGTTCAGTAGAGTGCATTAAAAGAGTTGTACATTCTGTGCAATGTTCAACATAGATAGATTGCGGATTAACTTTACATTATAAAGGGGACATCAAGACTCAAGATGTCCTCCTTTGCACATGGTACAATGCATTAATTGCAAGCAATGACACATTATCTGGAACTAGGTGAAGTACGCTATAGGATTACTCAAACACAGTACACAGTTTTAAAGATTGAAGATTACAGTACAATAGAATGTTTACCTGTGTTTTACAAAAGCGAGGCTGTGCATTGATCTACATGAATTGGACATAATCGGGTAAACTGGTGTTTTTTTACACTTGCATACAATATCAAAACCAAACCTCTCTAATAGGAGTTGTAAAATGTACATAAAATTATGATGTAGAAGCTGATGTTGATACATGGCGGTAGTTTGCATTAAAGTATAAGGCAATGACTGCTGCAGAGGAGAGATTCATACAGGAAAACAAGTTTTACACCTCCCTTACTTCTCCCTAGATTTGTGTACGAACTGATCTCCATCCTTGTTGCCTCTGTCCCATCATCCCATTTATTAACTAGCGGATGATGCCACGAGAAACTTTTGTTCGGAAGAGAGAAAGAGAGAGCAAGCATACATGCCTACAAAATAATGATGATAATAACAGCGGTAACAATTTCCTGTTAGACACTTTATGTACTTGTAGACTTGCAGTATTTGTATGGCTATGGAGGAAGAGTAATTTATATTTACCTCTGAGCTGACTCCTTGTGCAAGTGAGAAACTAATTTGCAAAATTTATAAGGTCCGAAGAATAGGTATCTGCAGGCAGTTTATTATCAGCCTCTGTCTAGGTTTCATACTAGTACGTTTATAATGCATTATGCTCCTCCGTTCTCCTCATTTCTCACTCTAAACTGTACAATTGTACTTACATATTATAGCAAGGATACCTTTGTATATATATGTATACATTTACATTATAGGTATGTATAATATGTAATTTGGGTAATGTCTGCATATTTGCCGTACACATTTGAGAGAGGAGACATCCACTTAATCTTGTTGGCTCCGCGTTGAACCGCCACTGAATCCTTCCATGTATATCACTTCTCACTTTCTACTTCTCCACATCCACTTTTTCACTCCTTGCTCACTTTGGTGGTTGGTTCGTGTGAGCCGGCAGGATTTGGCGTCAAAGGGTGAGCGTCCACGATCCATGCATCAAGCGTAATTTTGGGGGGCATTCCACACACATATACAGTAAAACTCATACATGGTGTGAGTTTGGTTACATTGTAGTTTAGCTTACAAAAAAAATTTAGTTAAAAGTTTTAAAACGGAAATCGTGAAAGAAAGTTAAAAAATATTCAATTTGTATATCGGGGATCGACATTGATAGAGTCTACTGTACAACCATCGCAAGTCAACAATACTCATTGAGTACTAAATGCGCTCTTCTTGTTTGCAAGCTTAACGTATGTTTATGCAGTATATTGTACACGTTCACGCAGCTACAGTTCACACACTCGAGGGCATGAAACAGATATTTCCTGACGTCTTTCACTGTACTCTATACTAAATGTACACATACTGTACATGATACACGGAGGTAATCGAAATGAATAGAGAGGAAGTGGGAGAAAGAATATATTGTGCATACGGGTTTTAAGGATAAGGAAAAGAGACGAGTTCAATCCAGGATGGAGCTGGCTTCTGTGTGTTGGGTAATTTATGTGCGAATAAGGAATTTAATTTTATGACTTTCAACTTTTCACTTTCCTCTCTTTCTCTATCTCTCTCGGTCTTATACTCTCCCTGTCTTTCTTTATTCAAAAGTCACAAGAAACCGGAAAACAGAAGAGCCTTGAATTCTTTTCAAATAGCAGACAAACATTTCACGCACAGTAGCAAAGTTCCAATTGGAAATAACACTAACCTTGGACTAAGACAGAGGCAGAGACAAAGACAAAGAAATGGGCAAAGTATTACTGCAGTTGGGAAAAGAAGTAGAAGACAAAATAAAGAGGGAAGTAAATAGGATGGCCATGTGGCATTTGGCCGGGTGTGCCGCAGTTGCCTTTAGAAATTATAACTATTTACAACCCAAATTTCTCAATGACTACCATGTAATATGCGCAAGTAAAAGGTAAATGTAAATGTACAAAAGTTTGTTCCAAATTCCAAGCATCGTCTCCCCCCTTTCTATTGGATTAATCACAATTGTATCCTGGCATCTGTATAGAAAACTCGTGCAAGTGAAAGAAGGAACTTGTTCTTCCTGTGTTTTGCATTTATTGGAACGGTGTTTGAATGTTCGATTTCTCCTTCATTTCTCTCCGTACAATAATAATATTGATTGTAAGAATGTTTTTCAGGGCTTTTTCTTGGTCCTTTTCTTTTCCTTCTACGACGCCTATCATGTATGTATTTCTATCCTTATTTCTGGAGAAACTTGTTCAATTTACCCAGATCGCATTTTGGATTTTATACATCCATGCAGCAGCAGTGGACACAGCTGTTGCTGCTGAGTTGAGTGAAGTGAAGTGGAGTGAGTGCGTGGAGTGGAGTGGAGCGGCTGACTGCAAATTCGGGTTTAGGCCCTGCGTTAGGCTTGGATTTGAATTTGAATTCGGATGCAAAGTTGGCAGCGGAGTGAAAACTTTTTCCATATTGTTTAAACTAAGGGATATTTCACAGCCCCATGAAGTTGTACTGTTGGGTGAACCCCCTTTTTTAAATGCTGGTTTTTGGTTAGCCTCAAAGCTCTCTGTAAATTTAGATATGATGAAAACTCACATGGTTTGACATTATGTTATAAATCATAATTCATAGCATTAGGTCTTTATTCCAGCCTGTTTTTACTGTACTTGACATGTATTGTGTTTGGAATTGTATTATTTTTTCATTGTATTTCATTGGTAACGAGATGTTTTAAGTAGTTCAATTTTGTCCCCATCAAAATTCTTGCCATTTGAGCACTTGAATTTGGAAGAAAAATTCTTGTTATTGTAATATGGATTTTTCAAGTTTCCCTGTTTCTAGGCTATAGCTGGTGGATACGAGAAAGTTTTCTTCTCATCCGCCTTCTCCACTTTTTCCGCCCTCGCACTCGCTACGTTTTTTCATTAGTTTCTTGGTGCTCGATACGCGAATTTTCATTCGTTTTTTCCGGTTTGCTCTCCCTCTTCCGTTGTACAGTTGAGTCCTCATTTGGATTCAAAACGTTTGAGAGAATTCGAATGAATTTATGTGCAGTCATGCATGCATGGGTGAATAAATGCATGCACAGCAGCTTTTTTTGGCAACCCGTGATGTTCCTTCCATACACTGTACTTTTTGCTCTCTGCTCCCAGTTTTTGAAATGAGAAAATTAAAGCGTGAAAATAAATTCTGTGCGTCTATTAAATTTCTTTTCTTTCGTCAAACCTCAGAATTTTCAATGGTCTAGCATCGGTTTTCCGATTTTTTATATGTATACGCACAATAAGAAATATGACCATGGAATTGCGAGCAAACTTGTTTTGGCTCGATACCAATCTCAATCATAGCACTTGACATTTGACAGATGGAAATTTTCAGTGTTTTCCGGTTACCACTCGATTTAATTAAAGTTTCTTGTTTCTTCGTTCTTGTTTATTCATGGACGTGTTGACGTTTCCATAATGTATCGTACAAATGATCATTCCGCTTCGAATCGAACGCTTTTAATGTCATTTGGAAATATTCTTGAGAGTTGATTTTTCCGCACAGCTTTTTTTGGGTCAATTTAAATGGTAAGTTTTGTACATAGTTTGTACAGCTACAAATTCAAATATCAGCACTCCGCCATAAAAATGTGGACAATAAGCTGTTTTGCCATTCCCTTCACGTCACAGACGGAGATGGAGAAAGTGGGTTAGTATTATTTACATCCAAACAGTATGCACAGGATCTTTGATCTTGTCATGCATAACGTAGACTGGATATGCGCATATCGATGTTTAAATTTACAAACTGCATTAAAGAGATTTGACAGTTTCACTGATCAAAAATTAATGTTCACAATTTCCACGAACGTTTTGTAGCATCGGTTTGTTTTGTGTAATTTCCAAACCTCCTCAAGAAAAGTAGTCTACATTTTTTATTCATATCCACCCCATGTCCGTCGTCACTATTGGTATCCTGAAAATGCAATCTTTGCACTCTTGCTGTACAAGTGGAGCAGTAGCACAGGCCGATTTACATTTTGTTCACGAGTCTCGCTCCGCAGCTGAAGTTGAACGAAAAATTCGTATAAATGCTCATCATGGAACATTGTAAAACTGGGGTTCGTCCCGCTCGTTCATTACGCTGTCCTGATGGAATAAGGCGAAATCGAATGCCAAGCCAAAGGCAAAGGCAAAAGTATTGTTTAAGAAGCGAAATCGGAACAGCAAGAACGAGGGAGACCTGGGAAAGTAGAACCTTAAATGGAAAATCCAAAGTTTTGCCTGTGCTTTCACCTCCAGTTTCTTTACAGAGAAACTCTAGTTTTCAGTAAAAAGCTAAGGCAAAGGAGAAATTTTCATTTTTTCATCTCCGCCTCAGCTTGTGCTTGTCTATATGCGTATGGATACATGCATATAGTGCATATGTATATATTTCATCGTCCAATTTCATTTTTCTCGCTTATTCTTTAACTACTGACGTTTCTCGTCCTCCTGCGGATGGGGAAGTGGAAGCAATATGAACTTTGGTCTTGGTGGTGTTGATAATCATGATTTACGCGTCGGCGGCCAAGTGAACGGGAACGTGCTAAATTGCCTTTGAACCACCAGGAAACACGAGCCAGACCCCTTCATTTATTTTGCTTTTTTCTTTCCCTTTCACACTGGGTTCCTCGTCTAATTTTTGCTTTGAATTCTTATGTATACATATGCATATGTCTATCGTGAATCGTCAATGCCCATTTTATTCACTTTTTCATATTCTGCTGAAGCAAAGACGGCTTTAATCACTAGTATTAATTTAATTGATGCTAAATATAAATACAGCCAATAAAATTAATCTATTGAAATTTTCAGGACAAGCCGAGAGACCTTTCACATTTTTGTACTTTGTAAATAACTGCACAGCAAAGTGAAGTTCACTTGCTGTAGTGTTTAGTTGCTAATCACAGTAATCTCTGTAGACTGGTCTATGAATGCATAATCTCGGTAGTCAATTTTTAATGTAAATTAAGGGGACTTTCTGGATACAAGTTTATTCATGCTTCTTCTCGTCCTATACAAAAGTGTTGTGGACTAACGAACGTGATTGTATTCAGTAAAATTATCCGGGCTACATAAATTTTCTTTTTAAACTCTTATAGAGCTTTGGGCATGATAAGGATCCAAGAGTTGATTTATTGGTGTACGCATAAGTTGAGTAGTGAATAAGTCTGCTTATTCCAATTTTAATGTAAAAAACTAATTTTTTTCTATTTTTACAGGGAAACTTTGCCGAATAATTCTCTTTACTTTGGCTCCTTCAAGCCGGAAGAATATTCGCCAACAGTCCACAATGGTGAGTGTCTAACAGTTTTTACAGTTTATTGTCATTGTCATTTTATGTGTTACATGTAAAAATATCAGAGCGTTTTGAATTCAAGAGAATCAAGCTAATCCAATATTTTCAAATGCTTTAAACTCAATTTCAGGTCAATATCGATGTTCCGTAACGAATCCAGTAGGGACTCTTATTTCGACACCCTTCTCAGTTCGAGCGAGTATGTTTCTTAAAATTTTACATATTTTTTAAATAATCGTCGTTTTTTACCGAATTGTTTGCTTTGCATGGATACGCTAGACAACACAAAGAAATTTTCCTTTTTAATTTTTAAAACTTTTAATCTGCCAATACTAATTGCATTCTAAATGATCGTAAACGAAGAAACTTTGTAAACATAAATAGAGACCTAGTAGAGTCCAGTTTTGTTTTTCACTTCAATATACAAAAGAAGCCGTGCAACTTTTATCTTTGAAATCTATCAAAAAGGAGTAAAACAATGTTGGGATCAAACTTTACTTAGAGAACGAGACTGTAAGCATGATTCATCGGTATAGCTTCTTAACATGCATGTATTGAACAAGTATTGCATCGCTCCAAGTTCCAACATTAAAATATGTAAATATATTATGGTTTGAACAGTTGTGGATCACCCGTTTGAAGTGTACATCTCGGATGGAGGAGTCGAGGGCGGAGAAGCGTTTGAGGGAAACCCGATGATTCTCTATTGTGACGTGACCCCATCTTTCTACAAAGAGTTTATTCAAGTCACCTCTTGGAAGTCCGTGGACCAGTTTGGCTATGAAGTTGAAATCCAATCCGGATCCAGGTAAACGTGCTACGATATAATTTACACACATTTACATAAACAAAGAGCTACGTTGAATTCCCTTTCTAGAAATACATACATATGTACACGCCTGTAATTATTGTATATCTATGCTGAACTAACCTGACTAAATAATAACGTATGTAGGTTGTAGGTACTACACATTATGCTTGAAATCTACACGGGAAAAGACAGAAATGTTTAGGCCCGAAAGCTCGCTGCATTCACTGTAGACTCGTCTAATTTCATTCGAGCGCGTGAACAAATCCGGAAGCAAGCAGTACGTAGATCAAGTCAGTGAAGAGATGCATTATATCATACATAATTACATGAGTGCAATCTGTTCGTGGAATGTGAAAGCGGTACATGCGAATGTACATTGTACGCTTTGTACCATGAATTAGAGGTGCCAATCGTCTGCCTTTGAAAATTGCCCGAGTAAATTACTGCACTATACTCTACGGACTACGTACATATACACACCATTATACAGTCAAACGTGCATACATGAAATACGCAGTCGATTATATTATAATTCACAGTACACAACAAAAGGAGAACCAAGAACGAGAGAAGAATAGGGAAAATTCATTTAAATTACCAGCGATATACTTTCCTTTGTCTCTCAAGTTTCCATCTTGATATGATCTACATCTATTCCATCATCATTATCATCATGGGCAGCAGCAGTAGCAGCATCACAAACTAGATTTCTAAACACACACACGCACACCTACAGAAACAGTTGCTCAACATGAAATATAAGTTTGTGTTACGTTGCGTTGCTCGTACTCAAGCCCAATGCAAATCGGAACGGGTTGAACTCGGGACGGCATGTTTGTGTTGTTGTTGCAAAGCTAACAAACATAAAATACAACCGAGACGTAAAATCTATATCCTTGATCCTTCTATTGTTTGGTTTCCTTTTAACATGGTTTGTTTTGTCTAGATTTTGGCTAGATTTGCAAGGGCTAAGGAGAGAAATCAAAGTGTAAAATCGAATGATTTGATAGCCATTGTAATTATCCATGTAATGCACCTCTCTCACCTGTACCATATTTACAGAAATCAGATTTAGTTGAACCGCTCACAGCTTGTTTAACTGTTCCGTATATTCATATATCCGTAATATTTAAAATATACTTTACGCCCATCCTTCTCCATGTTGGCAAACATTGGATGCTTAAGATCTTTTAGATTCGAAGGTTGTTGAAATAA
>JAQIVE010004192.1:0-15016 GCA_034698285.1 Sminthurinus bimaculatus | reverse complement strand
ACTTACCTATAGTCTTTCTATTCAAAAATTTGTCGCGTGGTAAATAAAGATCCTTGCGTTTTTTCGCTGATACTTGTTTTGTATTTTATGTTGCATAAGTTGTCTGTGTATAAAATACCGTCTGAAGACGCAGAAAACAAAAAAAGTCATTTAATTTTGATCAAAATGTAATAGCTGAATCTATGCATGTACAAATGAATTCGTCAAAATAATTTATATACATATTCTTGTTCTTGTTCAATACTTATAATTTCGTAGTTAATTTTAAAGTTTAAATTTAGAACTAGCATTACCTAATTGCAGGAAGTAGAAATGACCTGAATAAAGCGTAAACCCTGCATTTAGAATCTCTTTTAATAGATAATTGATAATTATTTGGTCAGGGCGAAGAGTTTCGTTCATAAAGTTAAAATTAATTTGCAGCATAATAATACTCGTAATTCTCATTACTCATTACAGTTTTCGGCAAAGTTTCATAGTATGGAGAAGAAAGTTTCTCCAGAATATCCAGGATTCATTATACAATATGTAGCATTATTTGTATATGTATGTAAAAAGTAAGTATATATAAGTATAAGGAGACTGGATTCCTGGAGCGTGCGACGGCAAAGGCTTGTGGCTGTAATTAAATCCCCATTGTGACGACGATGTATGTATGATGTATGTATGAGGACCAACTTCAACTTCCACCACTTGAATCTGACTCCAACTATAAATAATACAAAAACAAGGGTCGCCTACGCAGTTTCAGGACTTTACATTTATTATTATCTACACTTCTTGCTTTTACGCTAGCTTTACTTTTGCTTTAGATGATAATATAATACTGTCATCATCATAGTTCCATTCACATTTCGCATCCTCTCGCTTTGTGTCTTGTGTCTCTTTTCATAATATCCTTTCTCTCACTCTGTTCTCTTTGACTTTCTCTAATTAGAGACTGTAATCCTCCGTTTTCTCCGTTGCTCTCAATAATTTAAACATTGAGCCCTCAACTTTTTTCACCATCATTTTGTCATCCAACCCCTACCTTTGTATTAGCGATCGTATTCCATTGGAAACTACGTAAAAAAAGTTTCGATATCAAAATAAAATCTTTTCGATAGGTATTATAAAAGTTCAACAAAACTGAACTTTAAAAAATATTCAAGTATGATAAGGATGAAAGAGGTAGATTGCTTGAAAAAGGATTTATTTTCGAGCTACACTACATGTGTATATTCAAGTATTTTCCCACAAATCGCTGAAAAACATGCAATTCTCGGAAAATTATAAATATCGGAAAAGTTGAAATTACTTTACACTTTACACGGTGAATATCATCAATCATCATAAATTGTAATGACATATGACATGCGTATATATATATATGTATATTATGCCTGCCACGCATATTACTTACACCCAAAGAATTTCTTTAATTACCTAAATGGGGAAAAGACGAAAATAACAAAAAAATTCTAATTTGTATTACCTTTGTAGTAAATGTATTTTAGTATTGTATATTGTATCCATTATGCATAGTAAAATATACACACTACACATACATAGCAAGTCCAGAAAAAGAATGATCAATAAAAAATATAAAGTAAAAAGAGGATGAAGGAAAGAAATACGATGGAGAAATGTGATGAAAGGTGAATCGTGCCCACGCTTTAAAAACGGAGAATAATAATAATGTACCTACCGGTGAATTTCTGATTGTGACTCCCAATCCAGTTTGCTTTGTAATGTATAATGTACAAAGAATGAAGGAATGCAGGAAAAAATAGGAATAAGAATTGCGTATGAATTTTCCATATAATTTATTTTTTATAGCTCCATTGATACATCATACATAAAATTCAGGATACCGTATCTATGTATCTGTATTATCTATTATATTATTTTAACGATATATCGTAAGTATGGAAAAGGAAGAAACAAAGACAAATAAATTGGGAACAGAAATAGAAGACAGTGCTCAGTGCTCAAATTCACATTACAAAATGAATGACGGATATGTATGTTCATAGAAAGTGGAAAGTAAATGGAGAAAGTCAAGAGAAAGGAACGAGAGAGTGGATATACTTAAGTAAGCGAGAGGATGGATGAATGCCGGGAGGAAGGGAAAAGTTCCATTATGATTATCCCGATCCAGCAAGAGAAACAATTTTCTTATGTAAGTACGTATTACGCAGCTTTTGAGTCAGAGTGAGTCATAGTCTCGATGACTTGACTTGAGTTTTCTAAATTCTACGGCCTTTGTTCTCAGAATCAGAAGCAGAGGCATGTACACATACATAAATATAGATAAGTAAGTATAGTAGAAGCGAATCCACTCCACTCAGTATATCAGTATTCTGTACCTGACTGTATGTATGTACTATGTACGTATGTATGAGCTGGTGCTTTCGACCGACTTTGAATTTGACTTTGACTTTGAATAGAAATTCCAGTTTCGTGCGAGTTTCTCCAGCAGACGCAGCCCGATCCATATGAATAAAATATTGTGTATAAGTACATACATATATGTATACGGACGAGCAATGACGTCATCCCGCCCACTTGTTGAAAAGGAGCAAAAGATGAGCAAGAAGAGGAAAGAAAGAGTAAAAGGACAGATCAGCGGGCAGAGAGAAAGGAAGAGTTGTGTGTTGTATGTGTAGCTGCACATATTATGTACGTATGTATTATGTACTTTAATACAATACTTTAGCACCATATTCTTGTTCCTAATTCTTATACTTTTTATTGATACGCACAAAGACTTTGGCTTAGTTTTCTAGGTCACCTCTTGCTTTTCTGTATTTAGTATGTACCACACTGCAATATATTATGTATGTACAAGTATATTTTATTTTCGTTTGCACTTCTTCTGGAGCTGCTGGAATTTTTGCTCGGGCATATTCTTGGATTATTCAGGCTAATGGCCGTCAGCTTCACTTTCCGTTTTTTTATTGCTGCCTTTTTCTTTATACATTTTGTGGCCTCCAGTTTTTCCCGACCTTTCTGCAGGTTCTCTCCATCTTTCCCTTATTCGTTTTGGGGTTTGGCTGGCTCCCGCACAAATTGTGAGCCAGCAATATATTATATGCATTATGCACATGGTCGTAGTTTAGAAAATTTAAGGAGCTCAAGCGTGATATCTGGAGAATGCAGCAGCAGCAGCAGCACTCGAAAAATGGGGGAGTATCCACCGCAGGCAGATATTTTTTAACGGAAAAAGGCGTGACGCATCAGGGGAAAACTTAATGGAAGACGAGTGACGAGTGTTGGGAATTGAAAATTCAGCGGCCTATGCTATGGAAGCATCTAAAATCCGAAAAAATTGGTCGATCGATATACCAATCAATGTTCAACATACATACATACATACATAAATACATACATTAAATTTTGCACGTCTATCATTTTAATAATGCTTGTCTGAAATTTAAATCATAATCAGAAGAGCTTGCTAGCTCGTCATTCGATTAAATTAAAGGCACTTGGTTTAGATTTTGTAGTAAATACATATGCACATATACTTGCAAACAGTAAACAGCCGTACAAAGCTTAAATGGATCAAGAGCAAGATTACAGACATTTAACAAGAACAAGTGCTTGTCATCACCAAGACCACCACGACTGGATTGTGATATTATAAAGAGTTGAGTTGAGTTGACATGACAACTTGTTTTCGATAGCTCGCTCTCTTTATCAATCTTCTAGTTCTGTACATGACATACTATACGAGATGACATGACATGAACGCGTGTGTGTGGGAGTGGGAAGCCGACATGACAATTATCTTGCAATGATCATCATCTTGAGCATCATGTGCAAAAAAATGAGTCTGCATTATTACAAACGTTGTATTTTTCATTTTTCCATATAGTACATAATATATACAATACATACATACATAAAATCATGGCAATTCACTCAACTCTAGGATCCAGTGATTTCCTGGAAAAATTTGCCTATATTGTATATTGTGTGTGTGTGTGTGTGTGGGAAAAGGGAAATGGTGTGTGTAAAAAATGGAGTGGGAATTATGTATACCGTGGGAAAGAAATGGAAAAATGGAGTATTTTCAATGGTGGATGTGGAAACAGATAAATCTCTTTCATTTTCCTCCGTCTGTGACGATGAGGTTGAAAATATGTGTGTATGTGTGTGTGTCTACTGGAATAGTCTGGAACTTTCTCCGGTACTTTCTCCAGTTCCAGTTGAAGCCTCGGCTCTACTCCTACAATTTATGCCGAGGCTCTCACGTAACCGAGATACTCGACGTACGTATGTACTAGTACTCAACTCACTCAAGGCTCCAGCTGAAGCATTGGGCTGTTGCTGTTGGTATGTATATAGTATATACATTATACATATAATATAACATCAGTCATCTGCACTTTTCCTCACTATAAAACTCCAGTTCCACTTATCCTACATGCAAGGATGTTGATGTTGTTGAAGAGGAGTCGTAATGCGTACTTACATGATGAAAAGCAGACAGAGAAGTCGAAAAAAGTAGGAAAAATTCATATGGTCGTATATTATAGGAGGATGACGGGGATCCTGTGAGTTTTATCTTCTATTGTATGTAGTGTGTATGTATCTGGAGTACGGCATGGTGTTGGCGTTAGTGGGAAGAGAATGAGCCAAGTGTGAATGGTAAATGTGAGCGTAAAAACTTTGTTGAGTGGTTTTACGACACTCTTTTCTCTTCTTCTTCCCTTGTAGATACACAAAGAATGGAAACTCCATACTCTTCTGTGCGGAGTTTCTGGAGTCAAGGCCCAATTTCTGGAATGACTGGCACGTATGTTGTTGCTGTCCCCGTTTCGGAGCTACTAACGCTCTCTAGAAGAATACTTTGAAAGAATACTGCCAACTTTCCTTTGTTCATCTTTGGATTTTACATAATATACAACGTTGTTCAGTTACTTATTACTTATACCGATTTTTGGCGTATTGGATAATACTGCCGAACATTTATATTTTGCACAATTTTTGGTCACTTTCTTTCTCAAAGTATCAAAAGGTGGAAAAAATTTCCACCTTTGTCTGCTGCCATAATATTTTAAATTGACAGGATTTTATTTCCGTATTTTTATATTTAACAGATAAAAACTAGTTTAAGTAAGATATTTTGAGCTAATTAATGTAACATATAATATAACATAATAATATATAATATATAATGCATTATTTTGACTGCCAACATTCTGACAAAGATACTTCATTATAATTTGTACCATCATACTTTAGCAATTAATTGCAAATTAAAAACACAGAGAACAAAAACTTACTTCGCAAGTATATATTATTTTATTATAATATAAGTTTTGGGAAGGAATGAAGACGGGATTTGACTTGATTGCTCACTCACAGTATCACAATGCATAATGTACACAAATGCTGCAGCCCTTTAAATGCATGTTTCACAAATCACACTCAAGTCTTTATAAATTACAAACAGTAAATAATATCGCATCTTTGAACATCAGTGCAATGCGAATCACAAGAGAGTACAAAACTCTACATTTTAAGGTACAAAAACTATGTACCTAGCTGCCTGAAAGTCTACAAAGCAAATATGTGTGTGTAATATTCTCCTAAACCTACTAGTTTAAGGCTAATACATAATGCACTTTACGTACCATGGTTCATAATACTTGTTAATTCACATCTTGAAAAAAGAAGCTGCATCATAAATGTGTATTGCACATACAGTTTCCTAGTGTACGTCATAAACAAATTCTTTTAAAAAGTTTTTGTTCTCGAGTTTGTTTGGTACTTAAGTAACTTAAGTACAACTTAAGTAGCAGTAATAGTTCAAATTTTCACAATTTGGAAAAAATAACAAACTACTTTCAGAACCACTAAAAAATTAATAAACTGATATGGTACTAAAATAAGCTCCGACTTCATTATAGTACTACCCAAAAAAATAGGAAAAGGAACATGTATCCTTTTATAGACGACTGACGATAAAAGGAATGAAAAGGCAAAACAAAAATTGCGGAATAAAATTAAGTAGCAAATGTACCGAGGTGGTTGCAGAGAGAGTAGCTCCATTTTTTCCACAATTAACATCACAATCTTGAAATTTGAAAACTTCTTTTGGGGAATCAAAGAACTGTCTATATTTTCTACTCAGATTTGCTTTGTACTGGTCCATAAAGTGGAATTGAAGCTCCTCGGCGTAGGTCGAATTGAACGTTTCCACTTGAATCTGATGACAAGGCCCCCATCCACCTTCCGGGTCTGTAAGCGAAATCTCTATGTCGTATGGAACGATCTTGTTTCTCCAGGCAGTGGTCACAAATCTAGGATAAAAAAAGTACAGAAAACGTCAAATCATATCTTTTCAAACTAAATATATCAACAACAAAACAAGAAAAGTAAGAATTTATTGATTAACGTTATTTATTACAATACATTTTGATTGAACCTCTTTATAGTCATGCATTTTATTAACCAAAAGTATCATGCATGCGAATTTAATTTTAAACGTTAAATTATAACAACTACGACATTTATCACTTATTATAATGCACTCACGATTTTACAGAAGGATACACATTCTTCTTATCGTAAAGTAAACCCTCCATTCTCTTTGTTACAGTTACGGCTTTGTAGTCATCAATAACAGCCCGTAGAGAGTTGAGTTGTTGGTCATAAACCTCTGCTTTGGATGGGATGAGAACAGAACCAGCTGGAAGAATTAGATTAAAAACAATGTACAATGTCACTATAAGAACTCATAGTTTATATACTTAAAAAGCCGTACAACAATAAAAAAGCAGTAGTATTATCTATTTATATACGTACCTTCCAGCAATATTTTGTAGGGTCCAGAAAATAGCACAATAAATGGTAGAGAAGCTGCAGGATTATTGTAGAAAACATGGTCTCGATTTTGAAATACATAGAGGATTTCCTCACATTTGTCCAAAGCCACTGAAAGTTCCATTTTCTTTACATCCTCTGGAAAGTTATCGGATGTTACGGTTTGGAGTCGGTTGGCGATGGTTTCCAGCTTTGCCTTGAGATGAACAATTTCAGTCCGTGAAATTGCGTGATCTATTTTGGCGTTGACTAGTTTGTCTTGGTAGTTGGGTAAAAAAGTCGTATCACTATAACGTACAAGTAGTTGAATAATTTTCAAGGAGATAAATAAAGGGATGGAAAGCGTCGCAACGACGGGGAAAAGGTCCGAGGGTCTGACTAGTTTCAGATTGTACAGGTCATCTAAAACGGTTCCATTCTGCAGAGTAAGCAAAGTATCGTTGAAATGTGGGAAGCAGAGAAGAGGCTCGGGTATTTTGATGATTATTTTACGCTGATATGGTTCGTCTAAAATAGCAATTTCGAGAAAAGAGAATTTTTATGCATTATTTTTGTAAGCACACACATTTTATAAAATTGAAATGAATGAATACATTTGCTCATTATGCATTATGATTCAAATAGTAATTGACTATAAAATAATAATTGTTATACGTTCTACCTACTTTCATCAGTTGCTTCTGCTATGGTTACGGTGGGGACGACTACATTAGCATCGTCCGGGTCCCTCTGTCCAAAAGCATGGTTTGGATTGTAGCAAAACACAATTATCACAGTAAAAAATACTGAAACCTTCATTGTAACACACAAACGAGGATAGTACTTGAGCACGTCAATGTGTTGAAATACTGCTTTTAATAGTAATTAGTACATTAATAGAGTTAACTATAGCTTCCAATTAAACAAAACTTCGGCATACCTCTTTGATTTGTTTTGACTTTTCGGTTTTTTCAGATGATATTTTTTGATTTTTTGAACAGGCGGTCTTTCCAATGTATCCTTGACTCTTTCAATTCGAATTGAAGTCCAAAATAAAACTTTTTTTGTGAAGACCAATTTTTTAATTGTGCTGACAGTACAATTAAAAGGAGGATAGAAATCAAACAATTGGTAAGTTGTATACTTAAATAATAACGCTATTAAATGCCTGTTACCTTGTACACAGTGTGTAGTATGTATAATTGAGAAAAATTCGTTTTAAAATGTGATGCAATAAACAGCTGTATATTTTAAATTCAAAATTCAATCTGATTTATTCAATAATTATTATCAAAAGGGTGTAATGTACACTATTTATTTTTAATAAATGACATTTTCTACTAATTTTACAGACTAATTTTAAATGTGAATACGCAACTGTCATCTCGCACATCCATCTGATAATCTGATAGTGCTGAACTGTGTATTATGCACCAACTGTTTATGTCAAAAAGTCTTTTTGGCAACCTTGATTTTCTTGCTTCTCTCCGAGTTCTTGATCTTGGCATGATTTCTCCGTCTCCGTTTTTTTTCACTCCGTCTTCACAGTCACAAAGTAAAAAACAACAGAGTTCTACACTTCTACACTCTACCAACTACCAATGTATGAAGAATAACTATAAACTATAAGGATTAGGAACTAGACTGTTTCTTCTTCACAGACTTCCGTAATACTTTTCACATCTCTTCATCGTCATCAACCCACGGCCGAGTTCGCCCGAATCCTCAGGGTAAGAAGTAAGAGCGTAAAGTGTTAGTATGATGTTACGAAAATGTATTTTAACTATAATATATATATATGTAACTAGTTAGTACGAAAATTCTCAGAACTCTCAAAATACGCCGAACATATTTACTTGTAATTTTGTGGTTCTATAATTTTTTGCATATATACATGTATTCAAAATGCATAATATTATTATATTATGCTTATGTCTCTATCTAAACTTTTATTACACACACATGTGCGAGGGTAAATGTTTTTCAAATGCACAGTTTGTAATAAAATGATAGTTTTCTTAGACTTTTGTAATGTCTTTTGTATGGATGGCTGTACAAGTTACAAGTACAAGTTGTATAGATGTAGAAGTTGTTAGCAGGAACAATAATACTGTCATGTTTTCTAGACAATATGCAATACCCAATTCCTAATCAAAAGTCATAATTTGAATAACATTTTTATGTTTTATGTACGTAATTCTATTAAAAATCATAATGATTTTTGTGTTTCTTTTTAATATGAATTTAGGTTGATTTATGGAACAAAGGAAAGAAGATTGAAGAAAAATACAACCGATACATTGATCAACTTTTCATGTATTATTATTTGGTGCAAAAGAAAAAAGAGTTAAAAGACAAAGGAGACAGCGTCATTAACTTGAAGATATCAAAGAGACAACCTTCCTCTAAACTTTAAAGTGTAGATAAATACTGTATACACAACATACACATCTATGATAATATGTTCAACGTCTAGAGTGAAAATTAATTCAGGAACATTTGTTATGTCCTCCGTATAAATGCGGCATATATTTAAGCAATAGCATTAATATTATATCTTCAGTATAATTCGCATTCACTATATATAGTGTGTGCAAAAGTAGATATAGATAAGTGAGTGTAGATAGGGGAAGTCAAGTCAATAGTCAGACACGGGTAGTAGTAGCAGTAAAGAAATGATCGGGGGCCCGGGAAAGGATCCAATGTTGAGGAATGAGGTGGAAGACGAAAATAACGAAGTTCGCCGAGAATCTTCATCTTCAGAGCACCAGCTCAGGTTAGTTGTACATACATACATATAACTATTTGGTTTCATAGTATATTATGTGATTTTTTTTATTGGGAATTACTATGTATACATTATACATAATATAATATGCACAGCATATATATGAAGAGGAAGAAGAACAAAATTCTAACAAACTCAGCCTTTCCTCCCTGTCTGTACTTCAAACTTCTTTTTCTTCTTCTTCCCACTTCTTGTTATTTTATCTCCTGCTTTACCACTTATTATTACTATTTTTATGATTATACTTACTTACTGCTGAAAGTTATAAGCAAAGAAAGAGAGAAGTGTACTATCTGTCTATCGAGTTCAAAGTTAAAGTTTGTCTTATAATATTGGTCTTGTGCCCGTATGTATCTACTTGTACTTGCTGTACATAATACATAATATATTCGTCCTTTCTTCTTTCCCACACGTCCACATTCGTAGTACTCGGAAAAATAATAAATATACAAAAAAAACGCACAATAATAATAATTATACACAGCCGGAATTTTCTCCAAAATTGTTACATACTTGCCATGTTATAGTTGCTGCGTTAACAAATTTGAATGGATATAAAGCAAACGTAAAACTACTTCAAGAGGACGACAATAAAAAAAGTATAAAACAGTGGATATTAAGAGAGTGTGTGTGCGATTTGCGAAAAATTCGCATAAAATGACTTTCATCAAGTTTTTGCAAGTTCCATGAAGAATAGTATCTTTGTTAATGTTGCGTAACATCTGTAAATCTGTAAATACTCCAACATTGTTGCCTGATTGTTTTCGATAGTATATTTAATTCATTGTGAGTGGAATAAACTAGAATATATTTTTGTGTAGTTTTCAGCAGAAATTGAACCATAATATTATTTAAATACAAATTAATATAGTATACAACGTACCATGATGCAATGAAACCGTGATAATACGAATAGAGATCAAGTGTGAAGCATAATACAAATGCAACATATCAGTAAAAAATTATTATTTTCAGCAAAATCAAATGAAGAAGGTTGTTGCTAGTAAATATTTTTTCAAAAAACATTATTGTTTCAAGTTCCTAAAGTAAGAAACGGAAGGAAAAAGAAGCTCATCAGAAGGTTGTACACACTATAACCAATTATACTATTTCGTCAAACTGTAATTATTTATTTGTATTTATAACCCTTATTTTGTGTCAACGGAACAGACAAATATCACCAGCAAGGTACAAGATGGCTCGTCCACAAAATCTCAGCTCCTCGGTATCCTTATTTATTGAAGACTCAAGAGTTGCTGCGATGGCCAATGCAAATTTGAGTCCAATATCAGTAATTAGCAATACCAGTCCCGTTAATTACTACGCAATCTCCTCAGTTACTCACACACCGAACATTACTCCAGAATTTTCCATACCCATTCAGCATTTTACACAACAACAACCACGTCAAAATCCGCCACAACGTCCTACTCGAAAACCCCGCGAGATAATCCATAAAATACGACGGGAAGGCGAAGACGAAGATGATAATGACAACAACAATAAGGATAGACTGAAGGGGACTGACAATGCCAATGCCAATATCAACAACAATAACCACAACAGCAATTATAGCAGTTTGAGCTCCTCCTTTCGAAATACCAATAGCAATAATGATGGTTTTCATTCAGCTTCAAATAATTCTAGTCATATATCTAGTCCAACTTCAACCTGTGAAGTTGAAGAGCGATTTATCAAAACTCAGACTGAAGTCACCACTAACACTACAAATACTGAAGAATCATCATCTAGTCCTAGTAGTAATAGTAATAATAATAGCAACGGTAGTCATAGTAACAGTAATAATAATTCAACTTCAAAACCTACTCGTCGGCGTGTTGAAGTTTCTCTAACACCAAGTACCCCTTGGTTGGACGGATTTCCATTCCGCAGTCAAAATGTATTTAGTCGCAGTAATATTAATACTAATAATAATATGAAAAATAGTGATGGTGATAGAAATGATCGTTCCTTTACCTCTGTGAATGTGACATTGAAGAGTCCTACGAATTCTAATGGTGGTTCTATAACGACTCATCACGGCGTAAATGTTCGGAGTGGTTCCTTAAATGATAATGTTAACCTAAATAGTAATAATATTAATGCCAACCATAATAGTTATTGTCGAAATCCAAGTTCTTCTTGTTCTTCTTCCTCGTCATCTGGTGCTGCTGGTCCGTCCAATTCCGTCAGTATTAATCCATCCGTCACTTATTCTTCTTATAGTAATTTTCGAGATGGATTTGAGTCTCAACTTCAAATCCAGATTGGGCCAAACAGTGGCTCTATTTCCGCCACTAGACGGCGAAATAGTGGCAATAGCAATAACAATCAGACTAATAATAACAACAATGCTGCTGGAGTTAGTGTTCAACCTGGACATGTACCTCCACCTCCGACATCATCATCCCAACAACTTTGTCCCACCGTTAGTGCCTTGAGCCATCAGATGAATGCAGGTTAGTATTTTAATGCAATATATATTTAAGTAGTTCAGTGTATTTTGTGTGTAAGTAATACAACTATACTGTAATCATTTTTCGTTCAAAAAAAGTATAATCATAATATGAGAAAGAACTCCAAAAGTATTTCAGTGTACTGATGTCATTTTTGTTTTAATTTTCCCTACTTTTAAACTCACCGAGAAAACTTTGCGTTTCAGTATATGTTTGTTGTCTGAGTCCGTATCAAAGAGTTTAGTAGTAAAAGATATGTAGGCACCAGCTGATTTTTGTAGAACAGAAAACAGAACAGGTATATATGTAAGTGTATGTATGTGTACAAAAAAAATTCCAAGAGGCGTAACGTCTCGGATTAGAATTTCAAACTTTTTTATCTTCGTCTGTTTCTCTACTTTTAATAGGCCAACAGGGAGCATAGTGCTCCGTTTCTGATTATGATTCGCAGAAAATCTCCTTGAGCGTACTTACTTAGATACCGAGAATTTTGTTGGTATGTGTATAAGCGGAAATTTCATTCGCGACCGACTACGCCTCTTTGTTGACCTCTCTTGTTTTTTTATTACATTGTGCGTTTAGGTATCCCACTAATAAGTTCTCTATGTAATTAGGAAAAACATTTTAGTCTTGGGTTTGTTGGAACGTTCTAGACTCTAGACATAATTTCATTCAATGTTTCAAATGTTTTTCATTCAGACGACGACTAGACGTTTCATTCATAAATTTCTATTGTCGTGGTCTCTATTGTAATAACTTTTCATGATTTTCCAGTATTTACACATAAATATACATATTATGCGTTTTCTTTGTTTGTTTTTTAAATAGATTTATTAAATTTCCAACGAGAGCGGAAGCAGGCGATGGAGAAGGCTCTACACATGGAGAAGATTCGTCTGTATAATTTACAAAAAGAAGTTGCTGCTCTCCAGGCACGATTTCAACAAATCCCGGACGTAAGAATCATACTAAATTCTAAATTGTATTACAGCATAGTAAAATTTATATCTAGAATCTTTTTCTCTCAGTAAACACCTAACATTTTTTCATATTATACATAATGTAGTCAGTAGTTTCAGTGGTCTTAATTCATTTTTTATAATGGTAAAAAATCGTAAAGATTTTTATAACGTACATCTTGAATATGATTATGGTTTATGGTTATAATCGGATGAAAGTTTGTAGGAAGGGGTAATTAGTAATCATGTTGCACAGTTTACATCCCACACATTTTTTTCGTCTCTCAATATTTATTTTCATGAACGCCTCTAAATCGTTTTTTTTTTTTGCTGTTCCCATCTCCTCCTGTCCATGTGATATATTATAAATGCTTTTGACATTGCTATTTTTAAATATTATACTGTATACATTTACCCTCTTTCTCTCCCCAATTGTTTTCTTTTCACTGCCGTTTTTTTCTGCATTTTACTTATGTTGTTATAATAATATATTATTTTTTGAGCCATCAGACTATGTGCGAGATTCTCGCTCATTCGGTTCCGAGGTGCAATATTCTATAGAAATTGAGAAAGATAAAAAAGAAAAACAAGAGGATTCTCAAAGAATAGTACAATAATATTATAAGCATGCGGCTGTTCAAGTCATTTTTTATTCGCTTCAAAAATTCTAATTTCCCATGATCTCCTAAGTCATTGTGTGTTTTGTTTGTCGTTCAAAACTGTTCACGAAACAAAACAAGGCAAAATCTTCGTACGTACGAGACTTTGCCAACATTGTTCATTGTGAATGTGGTATGAAAATGTTGTTGTTGTTGTCATTTGTCTAGGAAAAAAGTCCAATGTTACAAATAAAAATTCACCATGGGTGTGTATTAATTGTCGCCAGCATAATGTGTAATGAGTACCCATTAAGTGTGTTCACGACAATAGACTGTAGACATTGAAACCGTAGAAAAAAGGAATTATGATCATGTCGGGTCATAAAACTAAGAGTTAACATTCCTCTTAATTTTTGACATTTAAACTTTTGATAATGATAACAATAAAAGTTGATTTTCTCCGATTCCCCAACACCAAGAAGGTTGCAGTTTTTGTCAAGTAGATAATATTTCATTCATAAAACTTGGGCAAGTGAGAAAACGGTTTTTCTTTTACTTTTCTTTTACATAGTTGGTCTTTGTCTTCTTTATTTTTTCAGTCGTATAATATGTAATATGTAGTCGTGAGAGTCAAGAGCCAAGTGAAAACACCCACGCGTAAAGCGTGTACAAAGTATTGACGTTGTCGAGATAGAGTGTAGGCTCGTCTGCCAAAATAATAATAATAATAATATTCCACAGCAGAAATTACAAATTGCACTGTGCAGTATTAGATATTCAATTGAAACCGTGGTGCTAGGGAAAGGACTGAAAGTGCTCTTGGTATTTTTACGGGGCTACAAGTACTTTTAATATTTATATGTACCTCTATAATGTTATGTAATTTCCAACAAAAGTATGTGTATATTGAAATGTACAATGTATAGGCTATTGCAAGTTCTGTTCATTTTGCCAGCTAGTAGATAGAAAAGATACGTTGATAATGCTCCACATTTCTCTGGCTTTTGATATTTTGGCTTGGCGTTCAACATTGAAAAAAACTTCATATTATTATGCTCATTATAATATGTTAGATACCAACTTGATTTTGTATGGTGACTTTTCCTCAACAAATTACGACTTTCCAAAGATTAGTTTTTTTGTCATTGACTATAATATTATAGTATATATTATAGTGCAGTTGCAGTTCATTACCTTGAATTAATTTCTTGGCGAAGGATGGGGAAAAGTTAAGGACGTTCTTTGAGTTTGGAAAATGGGATTTTTTTATATGCTTTTTGATATGCTGCAGTTTGCAGCATATCAAAGTTTTAATGAAATGTTGAATGCTAATTTTATATGTATTCTTTTTTGCTCTGTTGTAGATGGAAAGACTGAAAGCTGTTAACCACAGACTGCGAATGGAGTGTGATATCATGA
>JAQIVE010004191.1:0-15016 GCA_034698285.1 Sminthurinus bimaculatus | reverse complement strand
ATAACAATTCTCACTCTCTGCTATTGGAGACCATTATACTGTTACATCTTTCCGTTCAATATATTTGAGATAATCTAAATAGATGAGGGAGATAGAACGAGTCATTCTGTCTCTCCTCCATCTCCTCATGTTTCTCCTCCTGTTCAAATTGAATCCATGACCCGAAACTTTGGAGGGCTCATTGTCAAGTATTTACGCCCCATTTCGCTCCCTCCCTCCATCCATCCCTGACTTGACTCGTGCCTCCTTGTTAAATGTACAGTTCTCAATTCTCTTTCCACTTAATACTTACTTGTTTCGTTTCTTCGTTCTCCCCGACGAATCTTTCTAATTTCATCCCCATACACATACATAACATTGAAAAAGAACTGAATGCGTGTGCACGGTGCACGTATTCACATAGTTACATAATATAGGGTAGCATAACATTTAAGCTGATTTGCTGTTTCTCTCATCCCTCCCTTTTCCATTTTCCTTGAAATATCGATACATTGTAAAATACGTGTAAGTGTATGTGTAGAAAAACCGTAACGAGATAAATGAGACTTACTTTTATATTTTAGCCCGTGGAAGCTCAAGTCAAAACCAAAAAGACAGAGTCAAATCGAATGTGGTGCAGAGGACAAAAAGATCTCAAGTTCTTTTTCGTCTTTTTCTGCTCAAATGCATTAAAAAAAGGGAAAAGGCCAACAAAGCCCACGTTTTTCTTTCAGATTACAACCCCTTTCCCTTTATTTCAATGAATATTCACCCCTGGAAGATGAAACCTGTCTCTGTCTCCCTGACTCGTTCATTCATTCATTTCCATTATTCTCTGTTCTCTGTTCCATTTGCCATCCATCTGGAGCAAATTAACCTTTTTTTACCGGTTCACAATAATGATCTTCTTAAATACCTCAAGTTTAAACCATTGAGGAGACTGGAGGTAGATTGAATAGATTTCTGGACGTTTTTTTACTCAATTTGTGGTTTTTCTTAAAGCTTTCAGTTTAAGCAATCTCAATCGGGATTGTGATTTATATTTTTTAAGGATTTTGGGTAAATGAAAAATTTTAAAAAATGTGGCAACTGAATAATTTTTTATAATAAGCAAAGTTTGGATCCATTACTTGTAATGCACGCCTAATGGCTTGTTTTTCCCAAGAGGTGATGACAAAATGGGCGAAACAGGGAAAAAATGGTTTAATATAGCAAAAAAGGTAAAAATGTTGGAGTTGGAGTTACGTGTAGAACAGGAGAAAAGCAGAGAATTGAGACAAAGTAAAGAAGAGTCGTCGATGTCGATGATGGCTTGTTTTGGATTTGCGGGTATGTGTATGTGTTTATGTGTTTTTGTGCGCGTAACTCCACATTGTGCATATACGTTTGTATTTTGTATATTTTGCTTTGTACTCTCTCTAGGTACAATATGAGGATGTTGATGTTGAAGGAAACGTGTGAAAGAACACGTGAAAAATTGTTTCAGGGCCGTGACGTCAGCTTCAGCTTGAGCTTGAAGTCTGAACTGACTACATTTGTATGCAATGTACATTGTAACATAATGTAATGCAAGTCGTGGCATTTCCAGGAGGATCCCCGTGTATATGTTTCTATATACTTGTGTGTATTGTATCTTTTCCCGGAGCAGTTAGGATTGTTAGCAAGATGAAGTCGTCCCGGCTATCTTTAGCACTAAATAAATTGGATGCATCGATATACGTTTCTGCTTTCGTTTCCACCCCCATTCTACTCTCTGGTTGGTGCCCTCGTCTTCCTTTCGAAGAAAAAGAGAAGATTCAAGCATACATATATCGATATAAATGGCACTTGGGTGTCTCTGCCGCTATGCATTTTAGTTAGTTCCTTTCCTTTTCTTTACATATACAATATACATGCATAATGCACAAACGTGTAAGTATAAAATAGCAGGGTCTGTTAGTATAGAGTGTAGAAGTTGGAGAAAAAGTTTCGTTTGACTTTGACGTCGACTGCTATTTAGACACCGAGTCTGGGTGTTGTTACGCAACTTTCCTATCTATGTGTGTACTCCTGTATATTGAGCATCCTTACGTGTGTATGTATAACATGTATAGTGTATATTTGTCTCATTTTAGGGATGCGCTTGGATACAGTCCGTCTTTTTACAGTTTTCAAGTTTAAACTTGCATACGTTTGCATGCATGGATGTAAGCGAGAATATAGAAAAGAGAGGAGACGAGCAAAGAGGACTCCTGATCATTTAAGCACGTGCTAAAGCTCCGTCTTGACGACTCCTTTTTTAGTTCTCTTATTCCACTCAAAAGGTTCACTGGGCCTGGCTCTGGGTTTATACATATTATCCTGATACGAATCTTGATCTTGATCTTCATCTCGAGCCCCGCGACAATGTAAACTAGCTACTTCCTCTTTATATCCTCGCCTTGTATTTCTTTGAACTTTGTAGGTACATCTGCAGTGTTTAAGAATAAATTAAATAATCAGATCTGATGAGATCAGACTCCATGGCGATCCTGAGTTTTGATATAGTATTTGGATTCGGATGGGACAGTGATTTAAAGGGACAAGAAAAATCTTCACCATCTCAATACAGTATCTTTGTGTAGTGCAAGTTCACGACTTGGGTGTCTCACGATTTGGAGGAAAATTTGTGTAAAATTTTAATCCTGTTCAGTGCGACCTTCTTTTTGAGGACAATAAATGAGTTTTTATACTAAACTAGTAGCTATTTTAATGAGAATTGTGCGTATCATGGTTTAGTTAATTTTTACTAAAATGTGAAGTTAAATAGCTGTTTTTTCGCTAATGTTGTGTAGCCATAATAATTCAAAGTATGGGTGAAAATTCAGTAATTTAATAGCTTTGATTCAAGTTCAAACGAATTGGAGAAAATTTAAATATTGCAATTTGCATTTCTAAAAAAGTTGCTTGTGGTCAAAATTCCACATTCAAATAATGATGACGTGCATGAGGTCAAAGTATACGAATGATTCTTCCGAGGAATTGTATGGCATTTGTCGACCTCCCCCGGAAAATGAGCACAAAACTATTGTGCAGGTAAATCACGGCCTTAATAAACATGGAAATGTTTTGACTGGAGACATTTTTAATAAAATTTTATTTTTCAACTGGTTTTTTCAACTGGTGGTAGATAAGCAATTAATTAGAAACCATAGCAGCAGCATACACTTCTGAAAGTCTCTGTGCTACTCATAGCATACTCATAACAACGAGATTTAGAGTAATTCTGAGCTTGCTGATATCATACAGGCTCATGCAGCAATTTTGTTAATAAATTGTCAAAAGCACATCACGCCCAGCATTAATGCAAACAATGCTGTTTTAATTAGGTCAATTGAATTTCTAAACATCTTTTGTTTGATTTTTGTTCCAGATTTACACCGACTGGGCAAACCACTACCTGGAGAAGGCTCGATGTAAACGCCACATCAACGATCTCCAAGTAGACGTGACGGATGGCTCCATCCTGGCCGATGTCGTGGAGGCAGTCAGTAAGTCCACTAATTTATCATTTTCTGCCCTTCTTGCCGTTTCATAATTCTTAAGTCGTTCTGTGTGTATCCCATGCAAGGTTTTCTTTAGCCCCTCTAAAATTCTCAAATTCGAGTCCATCCACAATTTTAAGCGTATTAGTCAGAAACTATTCATTGTTTTATTATTTAAAAAAATCGGATCAAATTAGTGTAGATATTAGTTTTTCTTAATCTTAATCGCAGTCACACATTTTAAAATTGTAACAATTACATGTATGTACTATACATACAGTTGTCACTATCACTTATCAACAATGAGAATGAGATGGCGTTTGAGATTACGCAATCGGCCCGATCTCGGCATGTAAACTTTGTAGATAAAATCTTGACTTTTTAAATGTTGGTTGAGAGCATCTTTCACGTTTATTACATTAAGTACATTTATTATTCTCGATTTCGTATAGAAATTCAACATTTGACATCTCGTCAAGAGTCGTGTAGTGTAGTGTCGTGCGAGGTAATGTCAATGTCAAGTTGAGGTCCATGGTTACAATATTTATGTACAGAATATATTATGCAGTTGTAATAGGAATAGAAATGATGTTAGGATGGGTAAAAAGTACGGTATAAAAACGTTGCTATGGATGCCGAGGTCTTTGATAAGATAAGATGTGAAATTCAACCGACGACGACCGACAGGAGCACAAACGTCAGTACGCATCTTCATCATAACTACCGTCCGTATACATATAGTTTAGTTTCCTATTCATATTCATGGCACGCCGACACTGTAAGGCCACGGCAAATCTTGTAGGATTTTTTGTAGGTGTATTTTCATTCACGTTTACGCATTACATAGTATAAGTAAATACAAAAGTAAATATGTACATAAATCCAAACCCGACATCAGATGCACGGAAATCATACGAAATGAATCTCCTGGATATGGAATAAAAATAATCATAATAATAATAACAGTAAGATGCAGGAGTCTGCCTCGATGGCTGTGTGCATCTTTTTATATAATTTCTGAAGGAATTTTGATATCAAATGCATGGGTTGACGAGGAAGGGAATGGAATGGAATCGGACGGGATGGCAAAGGCAACCTCCGAGTTGTGATAGAGTCTTAACTTATTACAGCAAGAAAAGGCGAAGATGTGGGGCTCTTAATGGCTTTTTGTCGTATTTCCATTTGTCAGACAGAAGATGGATTGGTATACTTATGTCTCGTCTTTTCTTTTCTTTCTCCATAATATTATATTTTTATACATAATATGTACATACACACACATGTGAGGAGCGAATAACTTGGATCTTGAGTCTGTGAGAATGCAGAATGCAAGAAGAAAGACGGATTGAAATATCCAGGAGCAGTCGAGCACATGTAATGTGACTTTACCCATTATGCTCAAATATAACTGTATGTAGAATCATTTTCATTCCCAACCCTCAACAAAAATAAATATATTGTACATAAATAGATAGCTTAATGCAATATATATAAAACTATGTAACCTTTTACAACGCACTGAGTTCCACCCGCACCAACCTTTGGTGATTAATTTACGAGCATTTCATCTCATTTCATTCCAGCTTCTTTTTCTGCTCTTCTTATTCTTCTTCTTTTACTTCTTGCTGTTCAATCCACAATTATTATTGTACTCAATTCAATGGATTTTTTTCTATTTTTCCAGCCAACCAAAAAGTGCCTGATGTCATCCGAAAGCCAAAGAATTCATCTCAGATGGTAAGTGCACTTTAATTGAATATTGTATCACCATTACCATTACTACATATTATGGAGACAAACTCAAATGCATACACATGCATTTTCCCGTGTTTTCTGCACGGAGTTCTCTGATTTTATGCTTATTTTATAAGGACTTCCCTGTTTTGATTACATTTATATTGTACATTTACATACATACACTTGCATTTAAATTTTATAGCGTATAAATTCCAAGTCAAATGTCTTTTTTCTAAACACGAGTGAATTCATCAGAAAAGGCGTAACAAAACAGCTCCATTATCCATTTTATACATAATGCATTAGCTTGCATTACATTAAATTGCATTAAATTACAATGCAGTATACAGTGGGAAACATGCTATTAATCGCCACCGCATTCTTTCTACGAGTCGTAAAATACTGGGCTATAGTTTGGAACATGGCAAAGGAATGCTCAATAAATACATACTTATGTACAATACACAATCGTAGATCAAACAGTGTAAAACATGACATTGCATGAAAAAAACAGAGGGAGCTTAGCTCTTGCCAGCCAAAAACCAACCCAAGGGGTAGTAAATAATCCAAGAGCATTAAATCAAGCACATACATTTGAACGATTGCACATTAGAAGCCAAGTAAAGTACCTATACAGTGCAGCGGATTTTTATTAACTCGTGCCCATTTTACACGGGAAAAGATAAAGGCAGGGAAAATATGGAGAAAAGTTTCTTTTTCTTTCCCTCATAAATAATGAAGGCAAACGACGAAAGAAGCGAAAAGTTTGTGGCGTTTGGTGTGAGACGCTCAGCAGGTCAAATTCGTTGGATCTTTACATCTTTACTCTTTTCTCGTTCCTTTGCCACGGGAAGCAGAAGGAAAGAAACTTTAAGGTGTGCATAATACAAACTCATATGTATGTATCTATAGCAATACGTGCATCTTACATGTTTTGTTGTTATGAATTTCTTAAAATTATTTATGCAATGGTTTTCCACATACTATGTATATACATAAGTGCGTGTATGTTTAATGAAAAAGTTAACAATAGCACAAGAAAAGTATACCTGTGAAAAATTATAAACACAGGAATATACATAGAAGCCAAGCCAAGTGTGGAAAGGAAAAATTAAAGTCAAAGTCAACATAAACCTGAAACGGTACCAAAAAGCCAAAGCACAAGCCAAAGAAGGATTATTTACAGTTTTCTGTTTACACAATTTTTTCTTAGCCAGTCAAAAAAATGAGAAAAAATTGAAACAACTTCCTTCCACTCCTGAAGGCTCGCAGAGTGTCCGTCTGTGTGTGGAAAATGGAAACTGGGAAATTGAAGGCGGCTGATGAAAGCCTTGACGCTGAGAATATCTGTATGCAGATATTTATTGCTGTATTTGTAGCAAAAGCAATGAAATGTAAATAGAAACTGCAGTGTGACTAACTTGTGAGCCTTCTTCAAAGTACATACTTGCATAAACTTGGGGAAAAGCTCACGTCAACTTTTTTCCCACAGATTGATGGCCACGCTTGATTTTTCCTTTTATGTACATCCACGCTTTATTTACAATACGATACATGTCACGGAGTTAATCCATTTGTAACAGTCAATTTTAATACTGTGACAGAATTAAAGTGCGGACTTTATACATAATATTTAGTACATATGACATATTATAATACCATTGACTTTTGCACTTAGTCACAGGATTCCCCAATTTTCCGATAATTTTCAATTTTGCAAGAACATTTTGCCCTTGCCATTTTTCCATAGTATACGGTATAAGGAAGGAGTTTTGCCTGTTTACTGTTTTATTGTCGTCGACTGTTCTATTGACTTTTGCAAAAGCAACTTGAGACAATACAACTCTGTGCAAGGGACAATAAAAGTGGAGCGTGGTTTGCGGTCGTGTTTATATACATACTTACATGCATCTAACTTTATAGCTTAACAACCCATCGACCGCAGAAATGACAAAACGACTGACGAGAAGCAGATCCAATTTTGGCCTTTTCACTTAAAAGAGTAAGAACTAATTTCCCATGTACATACGTATAGTGTTTTGCCCTATATACGAATAAACCAGAGTTCTTACAATTAGGGTACATAATACAAACACGTGGCACGGCTGTTCCAAATCGCTGGTCACTTTTGACCTCTGAGGATTCCTGATTTAGACGTTTGTACTGAATTTGTATGTATGTAATTTGTGCTGAAGCTTTCTGGTCAGGAGATGTGAGAGCCGTCAAATTAACAAATTCCTTGAGAGCGACACGTCCAATTACGTTTTTTGGGGCAGTTTGCAGTTTGCATACATACATACAGGAAGGTAGGCAGATCAGCATGACGAATGTCAACTGGAACTAATGAAACAATATTTGGTCAATTCATTTCCTTCTTCTTTCATCATTATAATGTATGTACGATGCTCCGTCCAGAGTGGCAAGTGAAGATTGCCCAGCGACCTGTTTGTGATCAAAAAGCAGAACGGCACCAATGAAAAAAGTAAATAGAAACTCGGAGCGTTGTGTAAAACTCCACAAATTGCTGTAATATGAAAGGGTCAATTTGATTAACGTAAACAACTGTCAACGTTCACCTGTGTTGGCTAATTGTGTTGTATGTATTTTTATGTGTAAACAACTCTTTGTAACATCTCTTACGAAGGTTTATTGTGGATAAAAGCATACTCCTTTGCTTTCTGGATAAAATTTGGCAGAAATTTTACAGCGACCAAATTTTGATCAAAGGATGGCAATCCTCTCCTCATAAAAACATAAACTCTTGTTTGAAGTCACAGTTTAGCATTGGATGGAAACCGGGAATTATAAGTACAGCAAATTTTACTACATATGGTTTACAGCATTTTGGGTTTAATGCGGTTCGCCTTTACTGGGATTTATTAGTATTATCCTGATGGTTATAGCTTGCTGATTTCGATTTGGTAGTGAGAACTGCAAATTGTCCCCAAGTCCAATTACTTTAATCTACACACATGAAGTGGCATGACTAATAACAGAAAGCAAATAATGGCAGAGCAAAATTGTAGGTAAATAATTGTAACACATAGTGAGTCCTAATTGAATTTTTGAAGGTTTTCCTGGTTATATCGTGCATATCGCATCTCAAAGCAACCCGAAATTTTATTTCACTGCTTCCAAGTTTTCGTATAATTTTTCAAAAGTCCAGATATGTACGGATGGTAACAGAATTTCTGGGAAAGTATTCTTCTATCTTGGCCTAATATGCTTTGTTACAAATATTTGCGTAGGCTGAAAAGTTTTGACTTTTTTTCCTGGTTGTTCTATTGAATTTTGAATCTTATTGTCCGATGCCCCGTAATTTACTTTATACATACAGGCAACTTTAGCAAAATAATACTGCAAATAATACAAACTTTGTTACATCGGGTTTAGTTTCTCCAGTAATACTCCAGCATACATAGTCATATTGATCAAGTTTTCGACTTACCAGCAAAAGGAAGGCAATATCGCATTACGGAAGACAGCAAAAGTATCTTTTGTGCAGAATAATGTAAATTCCTTGGGTGATATACATGCATAGGATTCTGAGATAGAGATCGGAGCAGGTATCCTGGTATATATCCGGTACTTTGTATCATTTTCAAAATACGTACATTCCTCCATCCATATTGCACCGATGCCAAAGGACTAAGCTGAAAGTAATCTTTTTCCTTATTTCTACTCTCGAATTCAAATTCAATCAAGGCCATTTTTCCTTATTGCATCACTCGGCTCTTTTGGCCCTGTATAAACTGCAAGTTTACTGCAAACTGCCGTTTCTTTCTTTCTTTCTTTCTTTAGAGTGCATCCCATTAGGTTGCATTGGTGGGAGTGGGGAACGACGTTGGCAGTCGACAACTTCCCCTAGACTCGAACCTCTTCCATACATATGTTCAGCATTCGGATTCGTATTGAAAAAATATATCTACATACTTATTTATGTGTATTATACAAGCATAACTACACATACAAAAAAATGCAGGGGAACAAAATACATAACAAGACTAGTAGATTAGATGACATTGTATTTTATTGTCAAACTTACTTAAGTGCCCTTTTACCCTCTGCTTTACATTTTACGTATACGCCATACAATACAATACATTACACTACACTCCGTGTCCACATGTATGTATGTATAACTGTATAGCATTCATCTTTGTCGTCTCTACATAAATGGGTTTTTGCTCTCCTTCTTTTACCTGCACAAAACACATTGATCTGTCTGTATCTGTAATATGTATATCGATTGCTGATAACTCTGGGAAGGAAAAACATGGAACAAAATCTTTACATTTTCAATCCTTTTACGTTGTGGCCGAGAAAAATAAAGCTTTTTTTATCAAATAATCGGCAGCTAACATCAAACCAACGTTCATTTGTCTTTATAAGGGCATATTCAGCCATTTAGAAGAATATCAATCGCATAAAGTATTATCAATAGTAAATTTATGCACACAAATGTGTTGATAAGCAATTACGGAAATTTTTCCTTATAAACCCTGATTATTGCTTTTTTCAAATTATTTGTATGTTTTTACATAGGTATATGTATATTTGTTGTGCGGATGACGTGATGCTAACGGCTGAAAAGTTTTCTGAAATTTTTCCAATCAAAACAGAAGGGTTGAACTGGGGCCGTTTCACAGTCCATTAATACTGCATCATTTTTCAAACATTTGTGTGCATACATACATATTATACATACATACATACGTAGATACGCTATTAAGAAATTCAGGTACAATGAAGTTCATTTACTTGGAGAAAATTGCATCATCATGATTTTTAAAAAGTTCATTTACTCAACAGACGCATGTGTGTGTATTATACATATGTACAATGTGCATATGACATGACACCTTCACGACTCACTTTGTTCCGAAACAGTTACGATTGGGCTTATATTATGTAGTCCTCCACTTCCATCTTCTATTTACTTAGATTTTACATTCTTGCCTATCTTAACTCAACTATCCTTTGGTTTGGTTTGGCTTGGCTCCCTTTATACATAATACTTACTTACTTTGCCTTGCCTTTTGCCTTTGCAACTGCCACCACATTATTTTTTTTCTATTTTTTTTCGTAGAGAGTTGGCGCTGACGCAAAAAATTTGAATATTCCATTGATTCGTGTTCGTGAGGTCTTAAGCTTCAGATGCTTTTGAGATGAGGCTCGAGTTCAAAATGCAAAAGAATATATATGTACCGTAAATGCTTGACTTGTGCTGCATGTCATAGATTTTCCCGTTTGATTGTACATCATGTACATATATTCTATGGCTAAAAACTTGAATAGTCCGGCTGCAGCACAATTCAAGCATTTACGGTACACAAACTATCGTATGGATGATAAAAGAATAAAGCCAGGCACTTTTCACAATTATCCCATCACCAAAGCTCAATACAATAAGTGTACATATAAAATACACAATGTGTGTAAAGTACAGTAATAATAGCATTATTTTTATTATGCTAATGATAATGATGCCCATTTAACCATTAAAATACCTTACATTAACGCAAAAAAACTTCCCGGTCGTGATCACCTCATTTGAGTCTCTTCAAACTCAAACTCTGCTCAACTCTTCGTCTTTGTCTTCTTTTTCCTGTCAAACATGAAGAAGCGATTGAGGATTGAGATTGACTGGGAACTGAAAAGTTGATTGACGTGCCTCACTGTCGAGTAATTTTTCACAAATTCTGTCACAACCATAATTCATAATAAATAATACTCGTAAATGCTTCATAATTTGTCAGCCTATGTGTAGTGGAAGAAAGCCAGAGGAGCTGAACGATTTTTTAGAAAATATTGTTCTTGTTTTGTTTACAACGTAACTTCATTTAAGATGTGGATGGAATTCAAAAGCTACATAATACATAATACACATGTAATTTAATTGTTTTGCCCTCATCGTCCTTGTTACAGTCGTGTTCTTGAAAACAAGAAGCAAAAAGTGAAGCGAATATCAGTATTTAATGGTCGTCATCGTGATGATGACACAGAAAAAGCCACAGTATTCACATGGCTGCCAGCTCATCCTGCAGTCCAGGAGCACATTGAAATGGCAATGACAATGGCGATACCAATATCAATGCCAACTCCAGCCATCTTTTCCAGGAGAATGCACTACATACATACTACATACATATTGCCTATGCATTCATTCCATGTGTGGGAAGAATAGGGTAAAAAACGCGAATCGTGAGTGAGTCAGCGAATCCGGCGAGTGCAAGGTTAACCTTATTCATTCATCTGCCTCTGTCTCTGTCTCTGCTTTGCACATGCACTCTTCATATTCTCCATGTATGTATATGTAGAAATTTCATCCATTCCATTCCATTGTGCGATACATTGTGTGTACGATGCGATGCGATGCCATTTTAGGGGGAATTCCGAGCTCCTGCTATGAACACTTACTCTCCATTTACTTTTCATTCTCTCTCTCTCTCTCTGTTTTTCTGCGTAACCTTTTCCTCTTCCCAAAGCAAAGTAGACATTATTCCCATCCTTATTATTATCATCATTATTGTTATGGTGGATTCGCCTCACAGTTAGTCAATTCAGAATGAGGGAAACATTGTGTACATATGTGCGATATCCAAAGCCAAATAGTTTGAAGTTTGGATGAGTCTTTGGATGAGGCCTTATCTCCCTCCAACTTTTTTACATATTATGTAGTGTATTAAATGGCCAGAGTTGAGCTGAGGCCGCGGAGCTAATGTCAAA
Organism: Sminthurinus bimaculatus; assembly: GCA_034698285.1. Classification (NCBI taxonomy): domain Eukaryota; kingdom Metazoa; phylum Arthropoda; class Collembola; order Symphypleona; family Katiannidae; genus Sminthurinus; species Sminthurinus bimaculatus. Next base: position 3,068 of record JAQIVE010004191.1, on the reverse strand, counting down.
TGTGAGTTTCCATGTTCAGTAGGAAAATGTGTGGGGATGGGGAAGCTCAACTGACTGACTGATTTCGACAGCCTACTATTAATTCAATGTGTGGCCAGCTCCAAGTAATTTCGCAAATGCGTGAATGTGAATTTGCTCTCTTGTGTATTAGTACACTGTATACAGTATACAGATTGAAAATGTACAGATACAATTTTGTGTATGAATTTGTCTGCTGTGAGTAATCCTTATCATCGGCACGATACGATACAATACGACAAGATACGATTGACGATACTAAATACATAATATATACATACATATATGCAATAGTCTGGATTGGATTGGATTTTGTGCAAAGACACTTGTGTAGTTGTGGAAAACATAGAAGAAGAAGAAGAAGAGAGGAAGAGCAGAAAAAAAAGTCTGTGATGCGAGTCCTCGTTGAATTAACTAGAAGAAGGCAAAGTGCTAGTGTTTGGTTAGTTTGTGAGTGGCGGCTTGCGAAGAAGGTTCTTTTTGCGACTTTGCTCGTGTGCTAAAGTGAATTGAGTGAGTCACTTGACTTGAGTCTCTGTTGTTGCAATGTTTTGAGAATCGGGTCTCGAGTATATACTAGAAATCTATGTGGTACTAGTGCATTGTATATTTTATGTAGTATGTATTAAATACCTATGATATTCAATCCACGATAGGATTTGCACCATCAGTGAGAACACACTTGTAGGATACGAAATGTCTACATATTTCTAGTGTATTTGTGTAAGTATGTAAAGGATTTCCTCACGCTCCTTGTCTTGGTTTTTTGTCCGTGTTTATTACTCCACGCAGCTCTTTATGCTCTACTCTGCATGTACATCTTAGATAGTGAAAAATAAAAAAGTTTGAATTTAAGTTTGAGGCAAAGTGCCATCTTTTTCTGTGTGAATTGGGTGTACATGTGGATAGTTTATCAAATCCTTATAATTTGTCGGATATAATGCTCACATTTTATTACCAAGTACATCCTCAATCCTCATACTCATACTCGTTCTTCGTACTCATGCTCATGTCCCAGACTTTCAAGTTGTGTCATCGTCAGCGTCATAGTAAAAGTGAGGTTTATTAAACACATGTCAATGTGGGGATAGGAGGTGAAGTTGAATTGAAGCAGCTCTTATCGTTTATTACCACACTTTTTCTCGACTATAACAGTAAATATTTAAAAAAGTGCATCCAATCCTTCCAATCCAACAAATTTCTTTGATATGAGTTGCACGCAAACTAAAAGTGTAAAAAATACAGTTACACATTACACACTCAAGATAAACAACGAAACAAATTTGAGAAAGTGAAGTGAATGGTGGAGAATGGAAAATTTGTGAATTTTAACTAAATCTCAAGATTTTCTGGGATATCTTGGACAGCCGGCATCCCCATTCAGAAGAATACATAATACATACAGTCAACTGCGGTAAATATTACTAGCATTAAATTTTTCTATCTTTCTTGTCTTTACAGCTAAGTTCTAACAAGATATAAAATTGAAATTTTCTTGTGTAAATTATATTGAATTTAAATCTTGATACACGATTCACTTGTAAGCTGTCATTCTCGTTTCCTGATTGACCCGAATCGGCCAAATTGACGGCATTTTTATAATTTTAAGACTGGCTGGAAAACGCGGCTCTGTATATATAATATTGTGTTAATTTTATATGTATATGGAAAAATAGAGACAGGAACTTGGCTGTACTTGCGTTATAGCCGTTACAGAAATATTTACTTAACGGAATCGCACATTTCTCCTGTTGCAACTTGCCCGGAACTTTTTATGTACACTTTAAACTGTGCTTGTATGTATATTATTAGTATATACATTATATAGTTAAATGTGTACTGTACATTGTACATATAATACAGAGAAAAGTAGGAAGTTGAGGAGAGGAAGGAAGTGCAAATGCCTGTAGTGTAAATAGTAAATACAGCCAACAGACTTGAGATACATTCGTTGTAAAAAAAGGCTGGAGCTGAGAGAAGCTCCCATTCCATGTATTTACTATGTATGTATACTCTATCTGATCGCCAAAGATTTTCTATCTCTTAGAATAAATCTGCTTCTGTGTGCTTTCAGCTCAGAGTCCTCTGAACAATCCTTTCCATTTCCACATGTGAGTGAGTGTGTTGTGTGTCTGTGTGTATTGCGTATGTTGCTCTCTTGCTTTGCTGACTGTTGGCACTTACAAACATACTGCTTCGATTCTACTGACACGATACACAAAACCAGAGCCGGAGTCAAACCAAAGTTAAAGCCAAAGTCAAAGCCAAAGTGAACGTTTTATATGTACATACATAATACATATACATAAGTTATACACGGAGCATCTGTGTTTTGGATGACGGTGATGGTGATCTTTTAAGTTGACTTGACTCCTCGCTCACGTGCTCCTCTTTTCTATTGTCTGTCCTTTGGAAAACAGTGTAAATTCGTTCCTCTCTCTCTCTCTGTGTGTCTCTCCCTCTTGCTTTGTTTGTATCTTACGTCTTCTCTTTTTAGAACAGAACTGAATTGTCTTCTTCCTTTTCATTCTATGTTCAGATCAATTCTTGAAGAGTTGCTTCATTCATTTATTCCTGACTTTTGTGTATTATGTGTAATATGTGTAAATACATAATTCCCAAGCATTTTATTAAGGGCAATAATACAAGTTTAGTGTTCATACATTTAATTGTGTTCCACATACAACATACAGTCTTCCAAAGTTTTACACAAAATTCGTGCCTTTGATCATTACTGTGTGTGAAAAAAAAACAATTAGTGAGTTGACTCCGTTTCGCTGGTTGAAAGTGTGACAAAAGCAGGAACAGAAAAAGAAACAGAAGCAGGTAAAGTTTAATGTAATATAATGTGATGTGAAGTGTTCAATACAATTTTTTGACCGCAAATTCGCACATTAAATATCCCATTAGCCACATTCCCATTAGACACTAACATTTAAGCTTAAATGACACGACACTGATTGTGGGCAGTGGCAAGAGAATAGTCATACATATATGTACATATACTCATATTGTTCTTGTTTCGCTTCGCATTGTTCAGTGAGCAGCCG
>JAQIVE010004190.1:0-15021 GCA_034698285.1 Sminthurinus bimaculatus | reverse complement strand
ACATTTTGTTATAAAAAATATAAAAATACTGACAATTTATAATTATTTTGGGGTAAATTTTCTTATTTCATACCTAGAGCGACTCTTGACATTTTAGGCTCACGACTTTTTAGTTGCGACAAACACATGGCCAAGAAATAATGCCAATTATGAAGGAAAAATGGTCGTTGTGAAACACAGAGGAGACAAGTGACTAAGGGAAAGAGTGCAAGTCTATGTTTTGATCGAGTACACATATCCAAAGTTGGAGCGTAGAGCATTTCCACAAATGACTTTAAACATGGTACATTCACTTCATGTTTTACAGCCTGTAATTTTCAAAAGTACATAGTTAATGAGAGTTTACTTAATATAAATCATGAAGAGATATTCAAACAATGTGTAGTCTAATTATTTAAGTTATTTTTGTTACGTGTTATGAATAATAATAATATGTACTTACAGCTGCAACTGGAACCAGGATTTCAACAAAAAGACCAGCAAGTGCATGCTTGATATCTCGTTGTTTCACTTCTAAAAAATACTTGGCACATTCCGTAAGAAATTGGAAAGATGCTTCAAAATCTTCAATTGGAGCCATTTTAATTCGAAAGAATTTCATTCCCATCAAAAGTGAAATAATTGACTGCGTAATAGAGGCTGTGGGCTCCTTTAAGCGAAGTTCAGTCAACTCATTTAAAAATCTAACTCTCACAGATCCAAATCGAGCTTGTGCAAGAACCCCCAAAACTTCAGCATATAAATCAGCGATTACTAAACTATTTGCAGCATTTACACCAGTCCTAAACAAAGAGATTAAAACAGAAAATCAAAATAAGAAAACATAAAAGGCTAATGTTTTAAGCCATTCATCCACTGAATGACAATAATATGCTTTCCCATTATGTACATACATATTATATTAATGACAAAATGTAAACATGCTTACCCTTCACGATACTTAAAATGTGCAAATGCCAAGTCTTCAATTTTGGCTACTAAATCATGATGACCAGGATGAAAAGGTAGTTGTTTTAGAACTTCAATAAGGACTAAACAAAATATAAATTCTACGGCCATATCCCTCCGTTCTGCTACATTCGGTTCTAAGGAGACATGGACATTGTCCTTCTCAATGGAGTCAATACTTGACGTAAGTGAACTATTTGTTCCACTTGAAATTGAACCACTGGCCAGCGGACTGCCCAACCATGTTATAGCTTGCCGATCATACCAAGCAAATAAAGTTCGAAGAATAGATGGTAAACAATGTTCGGATACAGAACCAAGAGCAATTAGAAGCTGGTCAAACGCCAAGTCTTCTCCACGTTGAAGTGATTTTGATAGAGACCTTTCCTGTATTATCAAAATATACATCATAATCAGTATTATTAATCATGCATAACTTATAACCGTCAGACATGCATAAGTAATATACATCATACATACACATTTGCAGAAATCAATATCCACATTATGTCATCTCATATGATGCATGTCATCCAATAACAATTATATAAATTGTAATGCTATTAACAAATGAACTGACCGGAGGTTCGACCATAACCGTTTCAATCTTCTTTTCAGCTTGCGTTGTAAATTCAGCAAACAAAACTCTCATAACAAACTCTCCTGGTCTAATTTTTTGATCACCCATTTTGACTATTTTTATTATATTGAAATGTATCAATTACAGTTAATTTAGGTATGTGAATACGTATCAGAGAACTGTCAAAAACAACTACGTTTACTTGCTACGTATACTTGTATAATGTAAGTATTTAAGTAAGTATGAAGTATGATAACAAAATAAAAATCTACATTATGTATTTTATCTTATGAAATATATTTCAGCCTACGTCGTACACTCGTAAAAACTCGTACCCGTACGTAATTTGTTTATGTACACTTTCGTATGTTAAAGTTTTAATACTAACACTATAAAAAACTTTTCTATTTCTTGTTGTTGTTGTTTTTGTTGACTATATCAAAAAATTAAAATGTTATTCATGATTTGTTAGCCTATCATCATCTTGTCTTGTCAAAATAACTCTCTACATACTTATACACAAGTTTGGTATAGTTAACAACTTAAAATTAAATCAATGTCCAGGGTTGTTTAAAAAACTAAATGTTTCACATTTTGACATAGTGTTCAAAAACACAGACACACACAGCTACACAGTTGTAGCAGAAGATATTATTAGTAAGTATTATAATTACTTAATATAAAAAATGTATTAAATAATAGCTATATTTAATTCACAATTAAAAAATACGGTTTAATTTTGCTCGATTTTCCTCTATGAATTGCCGCGATATGGAACGATTTGAAAAATAGGAAAAAAAATTCACAAAATGTGAAATGTGCTCGGTTCTTTTATTAAATTAAAACATTTACTTAAATAATAGTAAACTATTTTGACGATAATTATTAGCCTTGTTTAATAAAACACCTCTAGATTGTGACGAGTTCAAGCTGTTATTTAAAAGGTAAATTAACTTAATATTGCTAAAAGGGCTTGTTTCCATTCCAAACTAAAATGGATTTACCGGGACGAGGAGTTGAGGAGGCATTTAAGCACATGGTGAGTCAAAATGAATACATTGTACACTGTACACTATATTATTAATTGTTATACACTATACACATTACTTACTTCATGACATCAGTCATTTCAATAAATGTTTCTATTTTCTATTGTTAGTATAATGAATCGTAAGAAATGTATTTGTTAGGCATTTAAACTGTATTTAAACTGTAAGTTCAAATATCTAATAATTGTCTCCGTTTATACTATTATAGATTGAGGTGCTGCTGACAGAGATTAAAGTTTCTCAAAAGAGCAACGAACAGTTCAAGTTATGGTTGACACAATTCAACAAATTTCTAAAAAAATTAAAGCCTTGTGAAAAAGTAAGAATGTAAACTCATTTATTTCGTATTATTATTATTATGTTGTAGTTCTTATGTATAGCCGTCAAAGTTTTTGTTTATGTATTTATACTTATGTAGAAACGACTATTTTGTATGGTTTTAAAATAGAGTCCAAAGGATTGGCTTAATGGTGTAAAGATACCATTACCTGATAAAATACTATATGGAAGTGAATCAAAATCTTGTAAACCTGATACTCTACCTCCCTTCAAATGGAAAAGTCCTTCCAGTGTTGAAGTTGTTGGATCATGGGCCTTCAAAACAACTGTCCTTAAAGTTTCTCATATCGATTTGAGCATCGAAATGCCAAGGGTATGTAGTAATTTGTAAATATCATACGATAAGCCTGTAATTTACTACAATTGCTTTACCTTTCTCGGGTTTGCTCCTCTTTTTGAACTTTAGCCTATTAAATTATAGGCACATGTACATTTTACATGTACATGAACAGCAATAGTAATCTTGTTTTTTAAACATGTCTTTTAGGAATGTCTCAACAATAGTGACTTACTTAATCATAAATATCATATCAAACGAGCTCTGTATTTGGCCTATATTGCTGCTAAACTAGAAGCAAAGAAAGATGAAGAACCGCAGCAACTACGTTTCATCTGCCCTGATGGAAATCCTCTAAAACCTGTTTTAGAAATCGTGATTAGTAAAGATTTAAATGTCAGGTTGTACGTTGTGCCTCCTGCTGATCTATTCAAATTTTCCAGATTATTGCCAGACAAAAATAATTTGAGATTTAACCATTTCTATCCTGAAGATCCATGTGAAGGTATGTATAATGTATACATTTGTTTATTTTATTTATGTTGAGTAAATAATCTATCAACTATTTTCTTAAAGTATATTCATCTTATTTCCTTCATTACAATTACATGTTTCCTTGTCTAAAATCTAATTTGATTGGAATGAATTTTTAGAAGAGGAGTCGTCATTCAAAAGTACGCCACATTACAATAATTCTATTGCTAGTGACATTCTTTTGAAATCAAGTACAAAATACATACAAGACTTACTTGAAGAAAACCAATCAATAAGAGAATCAATCATGCTGCTCAAAGTGTGGCTACAACAACGCAATCTTAATCAAGTAATTATTTTAAGCCTTTTTTCTAAACAGGACATTCATGATAGTTTAGTATTGTGTAAGTAAAAATCAAGAATATGTAGCATGCGTGAAACTTTAAACGAATATTAATTGTGTCGTTTATATTTTTATGCTAGGGTTTTGGCTCATTCTCAGGCTTCATCATCACCATGTTTGTTTGTCGACTTATTGAAAGACAGAAAATCACAGCATCTATGAGCACTTTGGAAATACTGAGGATTGTTCTAGTAAATTTGAGCTCCCCAGACACAGTATGGAATTTATTAAATGAAGATCAAACCATAGACGAAACGGAAAGTGTTGTTGAAAAGTGGCACACATTTTGTCCAGTTGTCCTTCTTCAAGATGGTTCTTCATCAACTGAAGTCAGAAATAGTGTAGGGATATTGAATTATACATGCAATTTATCGGAATTTACGTACAATCGTGTACGAGCTGAAGCCAAGGAGGCTTTACACCATCTTAATGAAGCTCGTTTGCACAATTTTCAATTGGTATTTATGAGAAAAATACCTTTTGTCAACAACTTTGACCATATTATTCAGTAAGTCAATTTTATTGTCTGTCAAATTTTTAAAATGAAATATTGTAATTAATTAGTATGTTTATATTATGCACTCAATCAGCGGCAAGAATGATTAAACTTCATCTAATATAAATGTTTCTTTTTTCTACATCCCTTTTTATAGAATTCCGTATACCGAAGATGTAGACAACTTTCTTCGTAAAAGTCAAGATTTAAAATGGGAATTATTAAACCACTCTGGTTATATTTACCCTGTTGCTGTGTCCACGTTGGGCAAACTAATTACAAACACTCTAAAGGAGCGAGTTGAAATGCTTGATGTAGAATTACCTAACAGTAATAATAGTGACAGTACTCAGTCTCCTTTGTGGAAGATTACAGAGTGCTCTCCATATGAAAAAGAAAGAGAGAGGGGGCGGATTTTAATCCGATTCGGTTTAATAATAAATCGTGTTGCTGCCAGGAAATTGGTAGAGAAAGCCCCAGTGGAGAACATGGATGACGAAGACTCAATATTGTTGAAGGAATTCAAGGAATTGTGGGGTGAGAAATGTGAACTAAGGAGATTTCGTGATGGCTCCATGGTTGAGTCGGTTGTCTTTGAACCAGAATCTAGGGACAGAGTATGCTTTGAAATGCTAAAGTATACTTTTGACAAACACTTGGGTTTGAATTTAACTAGTGGTGAAGGTGTTAGCTCAAAATTAAACTATTTGGACGTTCAACTCGTTGAATCGTTTGAGCCCGAATTTTTATGTTTCGAAATTGACGACTCGAAAGAAAAGAAAAATGCCGACAAATCATCCCCTGCCGCTAAACGTCGTAAAATTGAGAAGCAAAAGCAAAAGCGGAAGCAAAAACAGAAACAGAAAGATAAGCCAACAAAAGTGAGTATAAATGAAATCACGAGTGAGGCTTCTTCATCCTTTGATAAATTGGCCAAGCTGTTGAGACAGCTGACGGGCCTTCCTCTGGCCATCACCAGTGTCCAAGCAATTTCTCCGGTTCTTCGATTCAGTGCCCCCTTTCCGACTCCTCCCCAGCGGTTTTACTCAAGTAAATTGTTATCCTACCTTGACTCATCAAATTCCAACAGTTTGTATCTCAAGACTCCCGGCAAGAAGGATGTTGACTTGATGCAAAAAGTGCCAAAACTTGTGGAGCCCCTCACTGTTCTACTTCAGTTGGAAACTAGTGGAAAGTGGCCGGATGATTTGAAGGCAATCGAGAGGTTAAAATGTGCCATGTTGATTCGAATAGGGCAGCTGATGAGGGATCAATTTGGACTGACGACTCAAGCTTACGCTCAGCATTTGGATGTCCTCATGGATGGTTTTGTCTTCCGTCTTCGCCTAACTTACCTTCGAGAAATAATTTTACTGAAGGAGTCAAAAGACTCTTCGGTCGGAGTTTTAAGAGTCAAAGTTAAAGATAATTTGGAGTCATTGGAAATGGAAAGGAATTCTATTCATCTCCCCCAACTTACAAGCACTCTTCATTCTTTCCATTTAACTCACGAACCATTCGGACGGATCTGCCGACTTGCAAAACGATGGATATCAAGTCATTGTATGCTAGCCTCATATTCAAATTGTAGTAATAGTGGTAGTAAAAGTGGACTAGAAATGGACACAAGATTTACAGAAGAAGCCATTGAGCTCCTTGTTGCCTCCCTTTTTATTTCCTATAAGCCTTACACAAGTCCACCGAATGAAGTTCAAACAGGATTTCTACGATTCCTTCATCTTCTCACTGGCACTTGGTTTGACTGGAAGTCAAGTCCCCTGATTGTCAATTTCAACGAGGGTCTCACTACTCAAGATATAGAAATGATCGAGCGAGACTTTGTGAAGAAACGGGAGACTCTTCCCGCCCTCTTCATTGTCACTCCAATGGACAAGAAGAGCTCAATATGGACCAAAAATCTTCACGGTATTATTTTGAAGCGAGTTTCTCTCCTGGCTCAAGCTGCATTAGATCAACTGACTAGTGTGTTGACATTAAGACAACCCCGCGTCAAAAATGAAGTAGTGGATCAGGACTCTTCAATACAACTACAAACATTATTCAAAAAAGTTTTCACTCCGTCTATGGAGCACTTTGATGTGATAATTTGGTTGAAGAAGGAAATGAATTCAAAGCACTATCAAAATATACAAACTTGCCCTGTTCCCACGCTAAAGTTTAAAAAGTACACTAGATACTTTGAAGAATTCATACCAATCGTCGATTTTGATCCTGTACGGCTTTACATTCAAGAATTACGGGAAACTTTTGGTCATCTGGCTGTCTTCCTTAATGACACTTATGGTGGAGACTTCGTTGCTGCTGTGTGGAAACCAGATATTTTCAAGCCCAAAGAATTCACAGTAACTATTTTACACTTTGATTTACATTTAGAGTTTACAGCATGGGATGTTTTGTGTTTAGATGTACAATGATATGTTACTAATGTCATGAAGCTAATATGTAAAGGATTATATATTATTTAATTTCAACAGGCTTCAAATGCTAGAGGACGGCGGTTGGAATCCGATGGAACATTAGCACTGAATGTTGAAGCAATCTTGGAAGATTTCGAGGTTCTGGGCGCTGGTATTGTAAGTCGAATTGAAACAAAGAGTGAAAACTGGGCTATATAACATTTTTTTATAAATAGTAAATAGTCATTCAACTTTTGTTATCGATTTTTGACATTGTTAGTTTTTATAGCTCAAGTTTGTTTTATTTTTCGTAACAGTATCTTATAATACTTTTTTTTCATCGCATAAGATGTCAAAAATACAAGATTATTAACTGTTTCCTTTCTATAACAGTTAGTGTTACAACTTTAAAAATATTCTTGTAAAAGACAACACATAATACATTTTTTATTGGTACATAAAATGTAAAAAAAAGTATGTGTGTTACATTAAACATTAACGTGGACAAAAAAAGCGTAAATATATCACAAGTGTTTTTCGTTGAAAATACAACTTTTTCAAGTTGCAAGACTGAGACTAGTGAAGCTTTATTTTTATGCATGCTATTTTCTGAATTATCCTTGAAAAATATCTTGTCAAATTATCCGATGAAATCGTAGTCAAAGATATTATAAAGTTTGATCAAATGTTGATGAGATTATAATAAGCTACCATGGAAACCTCATCATCAAAATTGGTCTATCTTTTCAAATGCCATCAAATTTTTATGAGATTAATTAAGACTTTTTTCTGGGAGTATCAATTATTATTATTTATTGTTGACGACAGTCACTATAGTAGCATTGAACTCGAACAAAATCAAAATCTGGAGCCCAACTCTCATTATTGAAAAATGTAATGGAATTGTTTTGACCTTGCAAGAGTTGCGTTTCGAAAACAATTTCCTTCATAGCTTGTCCATTACCTGTGGGAGGGAAAGTAATTTGAGTAGTAAGCACCCCATTAACGAGAACACTCGCCTTCCTAGCTGCGGAATCCCCATTCACATAGCCAACAACTAAAGAATAGCTTGAGGTTACAGGAACAGATAGATTAGTGAAGGTTATTCGTCCATTTCCTTCCGCTCCGACATAGCCGATGGCTTGTGAGCCAGAACAACCTGTGCATGAGACGTTTCTAGCTCCACCAGATAGCTGCACATGGTTTGAAGTGGAGGATTCTGCTTCATATTTGATAGAGTTGGATTCGCCCCAGTTTCCGGTCACTGAGTCAACCCACCATTCAGAATGCCAAGAAATCTTGATTGAATTATCCGGATAAATTTCAATAGGCAGCCAAATATACCTGGAACAGTAGATAGATGCAAAAATGTAAATCGATGGTCTATACAAATACTAATGCAAAATATTCAAAAGTCATAAAATATAATTATGTATGTGAAGTAGATTTTTTTTTAAAATTATGTACCTAGAGTCACCAAGTAAGGAAGGATTCCATCTGTCCCCAGTAAATATAAACTGATTGTCTCCGACTGGGATCACATTGTTAGATTGACAGTTGAAAGTGTTTGATGAGTCTGGAGCAATCGGTTTTGCCGGTGCCCAAACGGCGGATGAGTTTCCGATTGAAGTAGTGTAAGTGTAGTGGTTAGAGTTTGAATCCCAACCAGTCGTTCCACTGGTTATCAAATAGTAGAGACCCTTCGTTTTGAAAACTGCATAAGCTTCCCAGCGAACCCCCTCGAACACTTTAACTTTGGCTTCGATCCCTTGATTGAAATGTATATGGTATGCATTGGAAACGTGAATAGTATTTGTATTTGTCATAAGGTTCATAATAATAAAAAGTGTTGATAATTTTTAATTTTTGTGTACCTAAGTAATCCGGAGTCAATCTAGCAATCACGGTGTTGAGATTAACTTGGGTAGCATAAATGACGTAGCCTGTTCCATCATCGTCCACCCACACAGTCATGTCCCGGCTGTCTTCATTGCCAAAAGGAGAAATACTTCCATAGTAAGTGTAGGGACCTTCTGGGCCCACGGACGATGTTGCAATTCCAAGTTTTGCGAGGCCGTAACCAGAGTTGTCCAAGTGAAACCACATGACGTGTGTTTTAGTAGCAGCATTGTAAATAACTTTGGGTCTTTCAACCACAGCGTCCGGTCCAATCTCAGAATTTATGTCCGAGTCGGCAGTCAGTGCATTTCCAGCAAGTTCCCACTGGACGAGGTCAATGGATTTATACACCTGACATTTGACGATCAGTTGGTTGTTAGTATTAGTTATTAATTAGGAAACATCTCGAAAGATCATTTTGCGGATTATTGATACACATTGTGTATTACACAAGCATAATACACACGAGATCTAAGTATGTAAGCATATGAATTTCTATACCTGTTCTCACTCACCTTTACATTGATAAACTTGTGGTTATTTTGACCTTTGTCTTCCCCAAACCAATAGTAGGTGGAATTATGTTTGATAAATCCAGCTCCATGTGCCTGAATCGGATTGCCGTTTGTATCCGTCCATAGCGGACCAGGTACTATAGAGCTCGCGGCGGTGGGCGAAAGGTAGAAAAACAGTAGTATGACACTTGCGGAAAACGTGTGGATGAGAGAAAAGGAAGAATTACGCGGAGAAAATCTGTGTGGGCAGCTCCCCATTTTTACTTGCTATTTGATGTGAAGTTCTATAGAGAAAACGTGAGTGACTGGTTGACTTTGACTTTCTCTCTATCACGGTTTCAACGTTGTAAAATTCTTTATCTGTAAATGTTTTGAAATGAATATCCAATATCCATGCAGTCACCTGTCCAAGTACAACTCTTTTGACTTTAGATAAGAGGGATGTACTTCAGGTAAAAAGATATATGTACTGTATGTATGTTTAGACAGGTTACGAAACCATTATAAACAAAATAACATTTTACGTAAGATATTCAAGTTCCTCTTTGAAGTTTTCTCTGTATGTGTATTTTGTTTGTATGCATGCTTTAATGTTGAATACTTTTTCTTTTGTTATGTAACAGCAGTAAATTATCAGTAATCTATTTTTTTATCGGTAAAATGCACAAACCACAAACTATCTCTCCAGTCCAACCTTGTCCATTGAAAACAGTATAGAATAGTCAAACCTTCGCATAAATGATGGCTTTAAAGTTCTTTCATGTTTAAATATAATTCAAATATGTAGAAGGTGCTTTGATTTCGATATTCCTCCTTCCTCGGAAAACCTTAAATGATATATTTTTATGGTAAATAATAGTGTCATACAATAATCCAAGAAAAGTTCAATCTACATATTATACATATTTCATGTGTACACATAATTACAGTCACCTATAGTTGACGGATGCTAATAACCCGCCGAGACTTCTTCTCTACTCTTGGGATTTCTCGAATATGTATTTACCTAATGTTGTATTTACCTCACACTTGCTTCCGATGTTTTACTTTCTGCTCAGATTTCTGGTTTTATGCATAAGAGAAGTGCGACTTAGTTTGTCATCGTGCATGCAAGAAATTTTAGTGCACGTTAATCCATGTTATGTATCACCTATTGCACCGTGAATATATGCATATTTCTGTAGTGTATAGTACAGTATACATTATACATACATACAGACTACAAGATCAATCATAGAAGGAATAAGTAAAAGAGTACTTGCAATCAATATTAATGATATAGTTTTGACACCGCTGTTTTTATTGTTGTTTGCAATTATGTAAATAAGTACTTTTGTATTAGATTGTATGCATGCCCAGTATAATGATTGTATATACCATAATCACGTTACTGATTAGTTATTAAGTAAGTATGGTATAAATGTGAAAAGCAAAGTGTATTAGATACATAATATATCGGTGTACTCTGTGCGTGTATTGCGTCAATAGTGCACGTTACTTATGTGCATAATGATAACGGCAGAAGGGTCATAGCATGTACGTCGGACCCTCATTTAAATGGATACTCTAATCAATTAGCCATTTTTCAATTATTTGTATTACTCTCTCACTATATATTCTTGATAGAATTTCAAAGTGTGGGCTGAGTTTGTTCTTTTACTCTTGTGCATATACATACACAATGCACAATATACTCGTATATATGCATGAAATACAGTATACAGCAAAATAATGCACTTTTATGCAACCACATTAGTTGATTACACACGAAGGCAAATAAAAGTTCTCAAATGTCGGCTAAAATGCGTCACGCCGTTATTGCATAGTTAAACACAGGAGACGAACTGAGTGTGAGAAGAAGGAGAAAGGACATATATACTGATATATACAGGGTTAGGCTGAAAAGACTGGGTAAATGGAAACTTTCCGCTTGGGAATATTTCCCTTATGTACATACACTTACTCGATGACTTTTTGCTTATGCTTTATAAAGAAGTCATCGATTAAGTGTATATACATAAGGGAAATGTTCCCAAGCGGAAAGTTTTCATTTACCCAGTCTTTTCAGCCTAACCCTGTACATAGGAATATGATGGCCCGTATCGTACAGAGGGTTATTCCAGAAAGCTTAATAACCGTATTCGATTATTTTGCTATTCCATACTTAATAATTTAGCTGAAAATCAAGTGCATTGTTGTCATTCTTGGAATGAATAGCCTTGGATCTAATTCTTGGACGTATTATAATGTCCCTATCAACGTTTCCTGATTTCGACCAATTTTTGAGCTTATACCTATTTGTCCAATCATTATTTTCTTTGATAAATATGCATATGATGAAATTTACGAGAGAATCACACAATAATAACAGTAAAAATAATAAATAGCTATACTTACTAGCTATTAATACAGAGCATACAAATATTAAGATTTTTACATGCAAACAAATACAATTGTACCTCGAATGTTCTTATAATCTGGAATGTCCCTCTGTATACGCACATGATGAATACAAATAAACATCGAAGTAAACAGTGAGCGCAAGAGCAAGCCAGAGCTTGCGTTAACTCTTTTACTAGTTCAAAAACTTTTTTGAACTTCTTTATAAACTTAAACTTGAGATTTTCAGCTCTTCCGTTTCCTCTTGGTGATCGCTTTGAACCTTTTGTTCCCTCGATTTCCAAAAAAATCTCCCATTATTGTTCTCGCTAAAACTTTCAGAATCTGAAGCATCCTTCATAAGTTTTTATGTGCTATTTATGCATGTGAGAAATGATATAGCTGTCAAATACAGAAAGGTCTCAACTATTCAAGATTCTGGTAACGAGGTTATGCTAGAAATATACTTATAAATAAGGATTTGTATTACGGAATAAGTACGCATAAATACTTTTTCTGGTTCTTAATTTTGAATTTCTAAATATTCATCATGATGTATGCAGATGTAAATACATACAAATGTAATCCACTCGGGTATTTAATTATAGCAAACTACTCGTTACCCATAACTACGGTTATAGGTTTTGTTCAGCATTCAGAATCATCAGCTAATGATGACGATTCTAAGATACACTATACTTACCTTTGAATATATTAAGACGATGATTTTCTTTAAGATTCATAACTAGATACTATATTTTGAAATTCTTCAGTTTAAACGTTAAATAAGTGTACTCTTTAACCTCAAATAATATGTACATGCAGGAAGTGTGGATTTATCTTACGTGGAATCGTTAGTATAGAGATACCCAGATCCGTCAAAAGCTCCAAATTTTTTAATCCCTGGAGATTTTGAAAGCATAAGGAGAAAAGCCTACCAAAATCTCTTCTGCTGGTGAATTGTGAAGGAGTTGAAGCATGCTGGAAAAGGGAAGGACAAAACGTTCACGATCTACGATTAGTGTATAGAATGAAAAGGAAAAGTAAGGAGGATAGCATAATAACACATCAGAGGGCAAGAGACAACAACAAAACCAAAGATTACAATAGATGACACATAATATGCCGTGATCCTTTCCCCTCAAATCCTCATTTTGAAGTTATTTTTATACTTTATACAGCATCAGTAATGATGGCGAACGAAAGAGGATTGAAATTTTCCTCGTTCTTTCTAAATGTATATTTACATGACGATGTATTTTATTTTCATTGCAATTGACAATAATTGTGATCGCAGAACGCTTATTGAAAATTGAGATGAATAGAATTTGTGAAGGAGTGGGTGTATCCTCTTTCTTTCTCATTGTTATTACATGTATACGTTGTACGTTGTACGTTGTACGTTGTACGTACACTGTAAAATGTATACGCAAAGCCTGCTATTTTACTTTTCTTTACCCGTAACGACCCCGATAATGATGAGTAATCGCAGAACCAGCGGGAATAAGAGAAAGGGAAATAATGATACAAGACCTTCTGTTGCTAAACTCCTAAACTTTCCTTACTGGAATTTGTTTAATTTGACAAAGTGCACAAAGTACTTTTGTGCAAAATCAAAATATATTAGGAATATACATTCAGTGTAATGTAATGCATTTGATATGTATATATGTGTTCAATGTGTACAAATAAATACATACAACCGTTCTCTAAAGATTTTCCTTGTGTGTATTTAACAATCAACAAGTAGTGTCAAGTCTGAGTTGACAATGAGATGAATGTTTGTGTACATAAGATATGGCGAGAGAAAGCAAAGGAAAGAGACAGTATGTAAATACATAATACATATTATGCATACAGGGGAGGATAAAATAGAGGGAGTGATGACTATATAACAAAAGAGTGGAGATGAGAGGGAGTGAGATGGATAGAATTAGGAATTAGGAAAATATAAGGAAATTGGGGTTTAACACAACATGCTATGTATGTACGTGCATACGTATGCATATAGTTGGAGAATATAAGAATAAAAAAGTTTCCCTACTTCCCTTCGTCTTCCATCATTTAAAGAAGATGAAGTTGGAGCAGTAGCACAACTCGCACGGATAAATGTCAGCCAGACCAGACCACAGCGATGGTTGTAAATGGATGGGATAGAACTCCTCGTCAGTATTTATTTACTAGTGACTCCAAAAGGACGGACAAGAAAACTTTGCGATAATACGTGATTTCCCTCGTAGTTCTGTCTCACGTTACCTCCGTCTCCCCCACTTAAGTATAAATCATATATACTATTCATAGCAGTGCATTGTGAAAAGAGAGTGACATACAATATAAAAACACGCGAGAGGTTAAATACTATCCGAGACGAAATGAGATCCTCACATTTAATTTTTATCATTTTCTCCGTACGACTTTTCATCCTTAAGACAACCAGCTCCTTCCCCACAAGTAACAGCAATGCTATTGCGGAAAATTCAATCAAATTGCCTGCCTCCTCCTCGCCCGACCCCAATAGTAATTATCGTTTTCCTTTTGTATCTTCTGAATCATTGTCTAAAAATGTGTCTCCAGTCTCGTCGTCGCCGAAATCATCGTCATCATCATTCCCACCACATGTACTGTTCCAACCGTGGAAGACGTTCATTAAATTTTATGATACCACAAGTGGACGAATGCAAAGCACGATGGAAGAAGCTCCGAGGATAGCTTTATCACCGTTCATGGCTAAGAAACCGCCGAGAAAAAGGTATCCCATTCATTTGAACCCCTTTACAAGGGACCCCCAGTTTTGGCTGCAGACAGGAGAGTGTCCTTTGACCCCGGACGGTACACGGTAAGAGTCTTTGACCTCTGACAAGTAGAATCATAGCATAGATAACAAAAATGCAATAGCATAGTTTAGAGTACACGCTAATGATTTGTAAAATATTGTTACTTCTTTATTAGGGAATTTTTTTGCCCAACGCCAAATGCTAGCGGAATGTGGGCCTGCATCGGTTCGTACAATAATCTCAAATGCATATACATGTTCTGAAATCATAATATCAAACATGATTATGAGTAGTCGCGAAATTTTTTCCCCAAAGACAAATGGTCCAGATACAGGGCAGACATTTTCTATAATATGAGAGCGCAAGATAAAGAGGAGGGTCGCCAAATGAAGTTGAATATCTAATAAACTACTTCGAAAACGCGTATAGTGTAAAAGGCAAAGTTGAAGCACAGACCTTTTTGAGCATCTT
>JAQIVE010004189.1:0-15025 GCA_034698285.1 Sminthurinus bimaculatus | reverse complement strand
AACTATAACAGAAATACGAATGTAATTAGATGGGAGGCAGTAAAAAGTGGCGCTTCTCGCCTCGAGTGACGGTATTGAAAAAAAAGTCCTCCTTTGGGACGATCTTACTCACATGGATAAGAAAAGACATGAAAGGCCACGTGTCAGCACTACCCACCATGAATGTGTACAAAAGACATTTGCACAAGCCTCGTGCTCAAATATTGGATCATCCGTTGTAATCGAATCGGCGTTAGCCATTTTTTCGAAAACTCTTCCAACCTTTTTCCTTTTCAGCGTTTTGAAACTACCTTCCTTTCTTTCTTTTGAAGAGTTCACATTCATCAGGATCTTATTTTGTAAAATAAAAAGGTACATTTACTTTAGAAAACCTAAATCAAAAAAATAAAAACTGCTCAAGTCGAACCATTAATGACATTCAAAAACCCACAATTAGAAATGACATCCACGATAAAGGTTTTTAATTTCATTCTCCTACTAAAAATATGGACCACAGCCTGTTTTGCCGTCACAACGTCCTACACGATGCAACTGAACAATATTTTCCACCCTTTGAGACACTGCCAGTTTGGGCTGTTTTTACAAACGCAGCGGCCAAAAACTGTAGACGCTGAAGAGAATCTGGACTCGGTTCTCCCGTCGAAAATTGCGGAAATTCTGGCCGACCTGAAGTCCATCGTTCGTCTCGTCGACTACTCGACCCTAAAGGGAGATGACATGATAAAGGAGGCGGCGAAACTGAAACTGGGTGACAAGTGCTTCGTCCACATCGAAATCCCGCCGAAATACCCGGGAGAAGAAGAAAAGGAGCTTGATCAACCTCTCGTCAACCCGCAAAAAAGAAAGTATCGCAAGGCATTTTATACCCGGATCAACTTCATCAATGACATTGTATTTCTCTTTCTGTCACACTCGATGAGACTCGTCTACCGGGAGCCGTATGAAGACTATTTTCTGGCCCTCAACTACTTCCTGGTCAAGGTCGAATTTTCCCGCCAAATTGAGAATTTGGATAATTATCTAGCTCCTCTTAAAATTCTCCAGATCCGGCTGAGATGTCGAACTGACGAGGAGACTGATGCCGGCCCATTTTGTCTCAGATCACTGTCCGCACTCGCAGGAATAAAAAAAATCTCAGGGAACGGCCACGCTCCATATTCCGGGTGGTGGACGTCGGCGTCTTACCCGGGTATTATGGCTCGGTTGCGGGAGAGTCGTCGAAAGTTTCACGGAAACACCGTTAACATTGCCGATTGTAGCCAGGCTCAAATGTCGTTCTTGACGTTGAATCCTGGCATCTGCTTCACGGACTCAACAGACAGGTGGACATTCCAGTTTGCTTCTATGACTTTTTTCTCCCCTTTAACTCCAAAGTCTGGATTTTTTGTGGACTTTCCCTTCTCTGCCTCGTTGCAGTGCTCAAAAAACTGTAGGCAAAAGATTTGTCCTTGGTTTCCTCTGGATTTACTCTTTTGGCGCCAATTTTCAATCAAATCGTTGATGTAAAATGTACGGCGGGGTTAAGGTTGTACACTGTCTGGATATTCTGCCTCTTTTTCCTATTGAACATGTATTTGGGTCTCCTTCAGAGCTTTCGCATTTCTCCCGTTTTCATGAACCTCGACAAGTCCTTTGAAAACTTGTTGGATGAAAATTTTAGCGTTGCCATGTTTTATCACAATCACAATTTTCTAAACGGAATGTTGAACACATGGGAAAAGCAAATTGCAAAGAACTTCATGCTCGGGACAAACCTCACAGTTTTTCGGCAGCATCAAGTTCTTATGAACAAGACAGAGAAATTAAAGGAGTTAGAGACCGCAGAAGAGGCTCGCAGACATTATACCAGGGACAAGATGGCCATGCTTGTGGCCCGACACTTTTTCAAGAAGAGTGGTCGCGTCATTCCGCTTTTGTTTAACCGGCCGTATTTTGTGTCGAAGAGCGAATTCTTCAAGTTTTGGAGATCTTGGGCCCTTCACACATCAAACGTAGACGGGCTTATAGAATACTTTACGAGGTTACTGTCTCACGGAATCCTGGACTACTGGACTCGATTTTTGAAAGCGGCAGACCAGAAGGACGAGCGGGAAAATGGCCTGGTTAAAAAGTTTTGCGGCGAGCCGGAAATGAAGAGTTTGGAAAGGGCGCTGGGTGAGGAGACTGATCCGGAGATTCAGGGAATTCCTCTGGGGGATTCCTTGGTTAAGGCCGTGCTTTACATTTTCCTGGGTGGAACCCTGTTTGCTAGCCTCGTCTTCGTTGGGGAAATATCCCGCGTGAGAAGTCTATTGCTGGCGGAAATGGGTTTCCGGTTTTGCCCACGAAGTCTCGGTCTGTATAAGGTGTTGCCAAAAGAGTCTTGGAAATTTTCAGTCGTTTTTTGGGTCAAAAGTTTGTGGGCAAAAACTGTAACATGTTCAGGATCAAAGTTGAAAATCGTTTTGCGATTTCATAATTTGAAGACATGTGCAGCACGATAGCTTTGGCCATAACTCTCTCAAAAATGTTAGAGAAGCTTATTCGTTTTAACTGTCTGAATTTTCTTTCTACGTTAATCAATTTGGTTTCAGAAGACACCATAGTCCAGGAAGCATATGAAATGGTTTTCGTGGAAGCCAAATAATTCGAAAGAATGAAAAATTTTAAGAGTGTAAAAAACAGTGGCTTGAAATTTTATTTTGATTCAAAAAGTATGGTAGAATTGCCGTGAAATTTTCAAAAAATCACCAGTTCTTCTTTTTTTTATCCGATTTTAAGAATCCGTCATGGAATCGCAAAAGCCGTATTTCCACACAGCTAAAAAGTTCAGTAAAGCTAATATTTTGACCTAACCCCCAGGGTTTTTCGGCAAGTTACCAAAAGGTCATTTTTGAAAGTTCCGGTAAAAATCTTTCTGAATAAACAAAAGTTGTAGAACAAAACCTATGTGTTTGGCCATCAAAATCACAAATTGAAATGCAAAAAGCTCAAAAACGACGAAAAATTGATTGCGCTGGTAACGATGCTAGTGACTAGAAAAAAACAAAACAAAAGCAAGAACCGAATGGCTTTTTAACTATTTATCCTTTCTAGCAGAATTTTTTTTACCCTCATGGAAAAGAAAACTTGACTCATGACCTGTGACCACATCATTATTCAATGTCCAATTTTCGATTTGAGCTTCCTATTTTTGTCCTTTTTGCTGTAATATCGACTCTATTCGGTAAACAAACCTTCAAATAAAAAATTCGTCTTAAAATTAGATGCGTCCTTCAAAATTCAAAAGGCCGTTTATTTTTTTTGAATTTAGCAACAACATCTGTGTGTCCCCAATCCAAAATTGGGCCGTGCTACTGTTTTTCCGATGACCTCTTGTGCGATTTTTACCTAACAAACGACGATTTACCCGACGTTTTTGAACAACTTCGGACCGGGAATGGGCTCAACTCAACGTCGCTTCTCGCGCTTCCCTACGTCCGGCTTTATAAAACCCAGCTGTTCACTTTGGATTGGTCACCGTTCGCACACCTCGAAGTTGGCAAGTTTCATCTGATCAACAACAACATTGTGAAATATGTCAGCCCATCGGCAAATTTTGGACTCATCCAGTGCACCGACAAACTCCTGATGAACTTCAACCACATTACGGAATCCCGGTTCGGGGACTCCCTCAAGCAATTTAGTGCCCATGTGCGGGAATTAGACCTTGGGTACAATGACTTGACCGGAGTTCCCGCCAACACAACAGTTCCCGGTCCCGGCCCACACATGGAATTTCTTCCGGGCCTCTCTAATCTCGTCAATTTAAAAGCAATAAATTTGGAACGTAACGCAATCCGGGAGCTTAGCAATGGACCTTTTTATAGCAACAATCGACTGGAGAAACTATTGGTGAAGTGGAATAAGCTGGAAAAGATTGGCAAGGACGGGCTGCTTCTTGCTCTACCGCCGGGGGAACTCAACGAGACGATAATCGTAATTGACCTCCAATGGAACGAGAAACTGGGAGATTCGGGGTTCAGTCTGGATTCCGGGGTGGACCGACTTGGTCGACCGGTTCACTTGATTTTAAGCCATTGCGGATTTACAAAAATCCCTCAAGGACCTTTTGAAAAGTTTTTGAGAGCACATCGCCAGAATCAGCTGTGGGTTTTTGAAAATCCGCCAATGATTTGCCATGACGAGTCTATGGATTGGTTGAAAACTAAGGAGAATGCAGCTTTAAAAAATCGAGTCCTTGGTTTAATTTGCATGGAAAATAAGCAAATAACTGGGGAAACTGGAACCACTTCAAAAAATAGGGGCGAAAGACTTGCTAACCTTAATTCCCTTTTATTTCGCGTGGCATTCATTGTGAAATTCCTTCGAGACTTGATTTTCTGGTCAAACGATGGTAAATAAACCGAAAAAATCTGGAGATTTGAAAGTAAAGGGCCGACTTTGCTATCACGGGAATTTCGGGGAAAGGTGAAAAAATTCTGGTTCGGAACCCTAACCAAGGATTGCTGGTTTATGTTTACACATTATTAGCCTCCCGCTCAAAGCACAAAGGCCGAATTCGGGTTGGATTTGTTGTATTCGAATTTTTTCCGGATTTTTGGTCGGAAAATTCATTGTAGCCAGCCGAATTCGGCTGAGTGATAATAAAGGATAAGCCGGAAAATCCGGTCAAAAGTTATTGAAAATTTCCAAATTCGGGTAGCTTTCCTGACTTTTTCGGCCGAAAATCCGGCGAGAATTCGGCCGGATCATTCTGCCGATTTTGGAAAAAAAAATTGTACGGGCTACTTCAATTAAAAAAACCGCGGGTATGCCGGGGTAACAAGCGGGGGAATTCAAACGACAAGTACACGAGGAGTTTAAAGAACTCTAAGAATATTTAAACTAAAAAGTGCTAGAGAAAAAAGTTTGAAAATATGATCCTAAAACGACCCGTGTCTGTTTTTCTGCCGCCCAACCTTACTTGAAAAACTGTTAAATATTGTATTGTACACCGTTGCCTAGGAAATTATGATACTTTTCCGTTCCTTATTGATTTTGAGCAAAGTTTTCCGACGGATTTCCGATACCTTTTCTTAATTTATTTCAAATATCGTTCGATTTGTGAGTAAGCACGGTGTCTGAGATAAATCTCTGTGAAGAAATAAGCAGAAAAGGAGTCTGGAGTGAGTATTGAGGGTTGAGTGGACAAAAAACTTGGTTTATTTCAACTCTTCAACTGTACATACGTGAAAGCATCAAGGACGGCTGCAGAACCCCAACAGTTAGGTAAACTATAAAAAACGGCGAAAAATAGTCCTTGAAAGGTAATTTTCGTCACCTTTAGCATGGATAAAGTAAAAAATTGAAAAAAACTGTTAACAAGTTGCTACTGTTTATTACTATACTATGATATTAGGAAATTGAAATGAAAATGGGCTATTAGCTGTACCTGTACAGCTAATGAAGCTCCTCGTCCTGCTTTTTGTCTGCTCTCATGAGGCAAGTGGACTCAAATGCTGGAAAGGAGGGAAGATGGAAGAAACTTGTAAGATGGAAGGATCACTCCCGCCAGTTTGTCTCGTTACTATGCCCGTCGATGGTCCAGTAATGATTGCTGGTTGCAACAGTTATACCAACATCACATTAAATACCTGCAAGTGTCCGATGGAACAACCCTGCAAAGACGACAAAGGTGCAATGTATGTTGGACCAGTGGCCTGCAACACGGATCTGTGCAACACTGAGGAATTATTTCAATCCGTATGTGGAAAGGGAAAAGGTAACGGAGGTGGTAATGCGACTATGGGAGCTAGTATGGTGTCTGGACCGGATTTCCGGTTTTGGTCAACATCAGCCTGGACAACTTTTACGTCGGTCATCCTTTGTGTGAAATTTCAATTCTTTTAGTCTGTTTTTGTCCATTTTTTAAAACTGGAAACGTTTTTCAACATTATAATTTTATCCCACAATAAATAATTCGGATCACTTCAAAAATTTCTTTTATATTTTTTACCAACTCGTCTTTCCAAGAGAAAACAGATCAAGATTTTTAAATAAATTTCCTTGAAATTGGGCAATCGCAGTCCCGCAAATCTATTTTTTGACTTATTCCCGGACTATTTTTATTTTTTTTATTTGTCTTTTCTTGCCAATCTATAAAAATTTCAGCCCGCTAGCTCAAAAAACAAAAAAAAATCTTTTTAACCTGGTATCCATTTGTGATTACGATTCCCGCCAACAGCCAAACCCCAAGAACGACCCTACAGATTCTTTTCCACGCCCAGGATTTCTCAAGCTCTGCCTTTTTTGAGACGTTCTGCCTTACGAGCAGAATGTCTTGGTCACATCGACACTGTTCAATCAGTGTCCGGGAAAAATTAAAACTATACTAAAATTATTCCAAGTTTAAAGCCGACTGTGTGTGTTGAAATAAAGGAAATGGCAAATGGCGGATAAAGTTGGCGAAATTTCACAGTGCACAATTTTTTGTTAGCTCAGCTACATATAGATATATATTAGATTTATGGCGGGTTGTTTCTGCCTCCTTATGCAAAAACTTGTGGTTCATCCCTATGAAATGAAATGAAATTTACTGCATTTAAAATGTTACAGAAAAACAGGTAGCATTTTATTGTATTGTATAGTATGTCTGACATTGGCAGGTTTTGCATCCTCCGCATATTGGGCGGGGCAGCAAGCAAAAGCTGAGAAGGGTGAAAAAATTGACCAAAAGCTCCCCACTTTGAGGCCTTAAAGACACCGGTCATGAATTCTTGAAATTTTGTACGCCCGGATTTTCCGCTTCATCCATATATTTTTTCAACGTTTGATGTTGAGACGTTGGGAAGTTTGCTCCAGTTGCCCTTCATGGGGAACAAAGTTGAATTGCAATTGAATTAGATTTGGGATCCATTCTTAACTAAAGGCGGATCAGGAAGCTGATTATCAGCTGATTATTATTTCATAAAGTTTCTTGGTGAATAGCCCGTTGTTTAAAATAACTACTTTGACAAGAACCCATTTTACATCTCATTTCTCCAAGAGTTGTAGCAAATCACCAGTTCATCTTTACTTCAAGAAGATTCTTCCGGAATTTGAAATCCTACAATATGAAGCTACAAATTGGGTACGAAAACCATACGTATAATCAAAAGACAATACACTCAAAAAATGAAAATTTATTACCATAATTTTGTAAATGGTCTCCAAGTTTTTATAAATCCGTGTATTTAATCATTTGACACATAACTTATCCGTGTATTCTATGTAGGGTCGGTTGGGGGAAGTGTAAATTCGGGGTAAGTGTAAACGAAGGCATTTTGAAGGATTTACATGCAATATTTCGACCAAATGTTTTCTGAGCTTAGTTTGTTAGAGCTTTTCCTAGATTAGGACGAGTTTTGAGACAGCTGGCTTACACCTTCTAATTGTAATTAAACTTAAAAGTAAAATCTTCAAAACAATTTCAAATGACAATTCAGAGTGACTGTTTTAAAATTGATATAACGACGGTTTTATGCGAGAATTGATGCTCTTTTTTGCTGATTCATAGCAATTAGTTGTTAGTTAACATGATACAATTTTGATTTTGTGGTTAACTTGCGTAATTAGAGTTAAAAGTTAATGTTTACACTTACCCCGCGTTTTTGTAAGAAAAGGGGTAAGTGTAAACATGCTTTGTAATACGGATTTCGTTGTTAAATCATAAGCAAAAACGCATATTGAAATCCTTGAATTTGAATTTTCTATGAAAGATACATATTTACTTTTCAATAAACTTCTCGTATGCTGACGATTGTCATTGCATTGAATTAAAATAATTATAATTAACATACCTATTAGTTTTTTGCTGTGCTATTTACCTGTTATATCAATTAAAGTTAAAGACCTGATTTATAAGTTTAGTACGTGCAGAAAACGAACAATAGCAGCATATGACATATTCATAATGACTAAAACTTTCACTCATTCAGGATCTCAAACTTCAAAGTTAAACTTTATACTAAATCAAAAGTAAAATTTGTTAATCTAGATCTATTAACACTTAATTTGATATTTTGTATTGATTTACTATTGCTCAAATTAATTTTGCATCAACAGCTATTATGAAAACATTCAACAAGAGCTTAATACTTTTGTCAAGCACATTTGTTTTTAACTTAAACGGAGTTGTTTGATTTATGTCTTCAAAATCGACATTAATTATTGTTTAAATTTTGTAAACCCTAAAGAAGTGTGTAAAAGACATCCAGGAAGTTTACTCACTAGGTTTTGAAACAAAATACTGTCATATTTTGTCCAAAAATACCCGTTTACACTTGCCCCTCAATCGTTTACACTTACCCCGTTTGTGGGGCAAGTGTAAACGAAGGAGGTTAATTACTATTACGTTCAATTACAATTATCTGGCTCTTTCAATCATCTTCAGACTTTGGTTACCTATTGTGCATGAGTCAAGGATTACGTAGACCTAAAAATGATTTTTATATTCGAATTAGCTCGTGACCTATGTAAGTTCAAAGTTCAACTTTGTAGAAATCGTTTACACTTACCCCATTTGACCCTATTCATTATTTATGTTATATTTCATAGATTAGAGAAATGTTTATGTGAATCCACAAAAACAAGAATTACAGTAAGTATGTATAGTTGGTGAGAATATGTCTTTTTGTTTTTCCAGATCGCTTTTCTCAGCGTAACCTTATTTCCATTACGTATCATTGGGATTTTCCTCTGCCTTTGTTTTGCTTGGTTACTCGCCGAGATTGGCACTATTGGCCTAACGTTTGCCCAAGTACAAGAAAAACCATTATCATTATGGAGAAGGTAATCAAAATTACAATTAATTATGTTTCAACAGTTATAATATGTATATCGTGAGCACAAATGCCTGGGAATTATTATTGCCAGTAATAGTTCACAAGCATTTGTGCTCGCAGTATAACCGGTGTAGCAAATAAGTTTAAAGACTTGAAAACAGTACTTATTGATATTGGATATTACGTTGGTATTGATGACAGGGAAAAAAATCTTAGATTAACGAAACGTATAACAGCTTACATTTTTTAGATCCTTCATCCGAACATTTTTTAATAGAAAATGATAAAACATAAATTACTTATGATGTATGTATTGCCTGTAGTTATTACAAGTGTCAGGAAAGGAATGAGCTAAAAACGATCAAAACCTTACTTTATTATCATCAAACGTAGAACATACAAAGAGGCATTTCTCATTTTCATAATATATACATCATACACACACACAGCTCGTTATCTATCACAGAACTTTGAACGTCTTTGAACTTAAGGTCCCTTTTTTACTTTCTAATCTTGTTTCTTGGCTGAGTATTAGCAGGATCTCAGCGTAACATCCTGTTTAGCGAATATAATGTATCTTATGCCTTAAATGCTGTACTTATCTATACTTCTTGACTCACATTTTGTTCTGTTTTGATTTTTTGATATATAATTCTTATATGGCATACACAGCATGATATATTATACGTACTTATTGTATAATACCACGTTTATGCATTAAAAAATAATTGATGAAACTATCTCTCAAATTCAAATGTCTTTTTGCAAGTATTTTTTAAGACTTGGTGTCAAAATATTATGAAATCAATTTAAAAATGTATGTTTTTTGTCCATTTATGTATAGACGAGTGAGGTGGTTTATTGCGCGAGTTGTTATGCGATCTCTTTTTTTCGTGTGTGGATTTTACTGGGTGAATGTTAAAGGTATGAAATTTCGTGAAATGGTTTGAATCCATTAACTTGATGTAATGCACTAATCTCTTTGTCAAGTTGAACATTGTCAATTATCGTAGCAATAAATAATTTTGTAATGATCATAGGCAAAAAAGCAATAAGAAAAGAAGCACCTGTATTAGCTGTCGCGTCGCATTCATCTTTATTCGACGCCTTCCCATTGATAATGATGGGAGCTCCAAGCGTTGTGGCCAAATCAAGTGTTAGAAATATTCCATTTTTCGGAAGTAAGGGAAAATTCTTAAAAAAACATCTTCCATGATACAAATATTTGTTTATTTTATAATGTCTCTATATACAATCTGATGTAACATAATATAATAATTTACATGACTGATACAATAATCAGTTCAAAGAGAATACTGTGCGCTGGAAAATCTAATTTACGCTTTGATAATAATGTTCTAATGTTGTGTATTTATTATCTTTTTATGTTTTACAATAGAATTAGTTTGTTTTACCCAGCCTGTATATGTGGCAAGAGAAAGTGCACAGTCGAGGCATTTGTCGAAACAAGAAATACACAAACGTGCACAGTCGGAACAAGATTGGCCTCAAGTAATTTATGTTTATTAACTTTTTCAGTATTTGATATGTGTCATAATTCATAATATATAGCATATTATTTTGATATCATTATAATGTATCATGTATAGTATACAGTTGATAATGAGAATATCAATTTTATTTTCTTAAATAGATCTTCATTTTTCCGGAAGGAACTTGTACAAATCGCTCTTGCATGATTTCGTTCAAACCTGGAGCTTTCGCTCCAAATACGCCAATTCAGCCAGTACGTTTTTCCCTATTTGTTTTTCATCAAAATGATAGTAATTTAAAGTTCTAAACACTATTACAACTTCTCATCGTCATTAATACTTTGAATTTTTACATTATCCAGGTTCTCCTGAAATATCCAAATCGTTTCGACAGTATTACTTGGACCTTTGATGGAATTTCAGCTCTACAATCGTTTTGGTTCACACTATGCCAATTTGTAAACTATCTGGAAATCGAATATCTTCCCGTATATGTACGTGTTACCTTTGAAATAGAAATTGCGCGTATAAATTTTTTAACCGCAATGAATCTCTAATACGCCTTGTTATTTTAATTTTACTATACACAGACGCCTAGCGAGGAGGAAAAGCTTGATGCTGCGTTATACGCTCGGAACGTACAACATTTAATGGCAAAGTAAAATTTCTCTCGCTTATAATTGTTAACATACTTGATGTGTTTTGTATACTTAATATATTTGATAAATGTCAAGTACCGTAAGGAGTAAGAGGAGACAATTATTAATGCCTGTTTGTTATTCAATCTAATCATGGAAGCCAATGATTTCTTCGGTCAATTTAGAGCTTTGGGAGTACCGGCAGTTGACTATGCATTCGAAGACGGCATACAGATGGAAAAAATGAGAGCACTTCCTCTTCGGGAGCGTCTCCAAGACGTTTGGAGATTGAGATCAAACTTGAAGTACGTAAATACATCATATTATTACATGTCTCTAATCTATATGTGTGTATAATATTTTTTAACCTAAATTTTATATTTTGACTACTGTTTTACAATTTTACATGAAATTCAATTATGTAAAGAATTTTACTTGTTATCAACAATTATACCTACGGATACATGCACTAATGTTAAGTATTAAAAGCGCACTAGCGGGTTCAAAAAAATTACATACATTGTTAGTTATGTTTTCGTAGTAGTCTGTAGTCACTTGAGACTTGCAGTATATATGGCTAATGTGATAACATTTAAAATTTAAAGTAAATAACATTACTGGTTTTACTTTTTTTAGGATCATTGATTCGTCGGATTTGTTAGTAATCAAGAACAAAATTAAGTTACCCGATGAAACTTGGGAAATGGATATAAATGAATTTGCAAGCACTGTTGACATTGAGGACGTCTCGCAGTTACAAAGCTTATTCCAGCTGTTTGACAAGGTATGATGCACATTTTGTTTTATCAAATATTATGACACAATATGCACTGCATTGATAATAACTCTTTATGTGCTTTTTGCTACTACGTTACTTGCTGATATAAACACATTGGCAGTTGGCTTATGTACATAATTTTATTTACACATATGTTATTAAAATTCATAAGCAAAGCGGTATCTGATAATATAGGTACATAGTACATACTTGTATTCAATGTGAATGATTTTACATTTTACATGACTAAAGGTTCTCCTAATGCAATGACATTGTAAATATATTATTTCATTTTGTTCTGCTTATGTAGGAAGGAACAGGGAAGATGAACTTGAGAGAATACATATTATATGTTTGCTTGCTTCATCCACGAGTCCTCATAGAACGCGTTGTTCCTGTAATTTTTCTGGTAAGTAAATTTATTCAAGATTCGTCCGTTATAATTTTTTTATTGTGTACAATGTGTGTTGTTGAAAAACAAATGATGCAGAGAATAGAGTAGATATTATGGTCTGCTCTTTTACTTATATCTGTGCAAAGTCTTTGTATGCATGAATATTAAATGAAATCATTAATTATAGAAACAAACATTCAGATACAAAAATTGCAAACCCAATAAATATTAATATAAGTAATACTATTCATTATGGATATTAGGAGTTGATGCTCCACAGCGGAGCCTCTCGTTTTTTCTGACATACCCATGGTACAGCTACAGCTCGTAACATGTGCAGTATTTTGTTCATTAAAATCCTGTAGCTATTTACATTTTACGTAGTATTTTCTATAGTATCGTTTGTAGTATGTATCTACAATGGAGCATCAATGAGCAATATAAGCGACGGTCATAATAGTATACCTTAAAACGTGCACGAATAAGTTACATTTCGAAAAGTATATTAATCGTAAAAAGTGACTAAAGTACAGCACTAATTACTTTGTACACAACAACTTGGGACGTTTTAATAATGAATTTTGTATGGGTTTTTTTATTCCATGGTTTAGATGTACGGAAACGCTAGAAGATCTATGAGCAAGGAGTCGTTCATATTGTTCATGCAAACCTTGTTTTTCATGAGTGAAACGGAAGCCGAAGCTGTCTTCGAAAGGAAAGGGGATAAAAGAGAAAAATCTATAATCTATATGGGTAATGTACTTTTTTAAATATGTGTACATACTTTACTATTATAACATCACTTAGCATTATAATTTATATAAAATCAACATGCGAAAACTATTGTTTGTGGCATTACCTGATGTGAAAATTATGGTTATTTTGTCCTCGTTTGTGTTAGATACCTTTTTGTTCTATAACCAGTGCTAATTTTTTTTTGTTTCCTTGTTGGACATTCTAGATGAGTTCAAACAAGCGCTCCGTGTTCGACTTGAGTACGCAAAAATTTTTGCAATGGAAGCAACCGGTGAGATAGTAGGGAACTATCCGCCACAAAATGTCGCCCCGAATAACAAGATAGATAATGGCAGTGATAACAGTAGCGTTATGAAGGCAAAACAAGAATAGTTTGTTTTACTATTTAAAATTAATTTAAGGTAACCAGATCAAATAATATTACAGTATCTACAACATTTGATTGTACATACACAGGTTCTCCTTATATTTTTAATACTAAAATACTACTACTAAGAATGTACAACCGTACTTAAAATAGTTATGACAAATCAATTAGCAACATAGATTCGATAAAAATGACGAAAAGCCACGATGAAATGATACATAAAGTGGTACAAGAGTCAAATATAGTCACGATGCTTGATGATTGAAATGTATGGCTAAAAACACCAAAAAAGATTTTAGTTATATAGTAATGACAAAAGGAGTACATAGTACATACCTATTTTTGAGGGGTTTATACATATTGTGAATACAATATATACAACCGTAATATTTGTTATGCATGACAAGCTGTTTGTGTTGTATTAGGGAATGGAGAATTGATTGGCTTCCATGAAATAAGAAAAATATTATTTTACAATACGTCTTGGGTTTTATTGAACAAGATAATATTGTCAAGATATTAATCTTGATTTCAATATTAAATTTTCCTTTGCAAATATAAAAAGTAAACATATGAGTTTTTTTCTACTTATGAGCAATGTTATTTACAATTAAAATCTTGACACTTACTTGATACTACCGGTTCAATAATCAAGATGTTGGTTGCCGCAATATTCCATATCCTGGTTGTATGTGAGTTATATCACTAGATAATTGGTTGATGTACATTGTACATTATCATAGTACTACGATTTTCAGTTGGTCAAATATTATTGAGAACTGTCATGCTCAAAAAGTCTTAAAAATTTATTAGTTTCCAAGCAGTTACGTTCCTAAAAAAACTAAGAATTTTATTTATGTTTAGTAAAGCGATATGGAAAAAATGATGTCATACAATACTGTAGTTGCGTGTATATGTACTTTAGTTACTGAGGTTTTGAATAATAATAAATTATTTTGAAAACTTAAAGGCATTATTACAAGCACTTGCTGTGCATATACGGTTTTTATGTATTATGTATATAGTGTAATATGTACACATGAGACTGACACTCATGTATGTAAATCGAACAGCTGTATAACAACGTCCTTGATTGTTTGCCGTCGTATAAAATACTATGGGAGTATTTTTACACATGAATAATTTATCAATAACTCCGTATAATTCTCTATCATTTACCTATCTAGTTAGTATCAAGCTTTATATTTGTATGCTATCATCTGTGTACTATAAAGAACACAATTTATGAGTTGAAAAATGAACATATTCTACAAAAAGGGAACACATAAAGTTACCAAAGTTAATGTGCAATTTTTCTGCTGGGTGTTTTTATCTATCAACCCTTCAATTACTATAATATAGCATAACACTCTTGGTTTGTTGAGCCTCGGGAATGACACAACAATCAAAATAATATCCCTTATTTACCCGGTATTCATTTAAAATTTAAGTAGTAAAAGAAATTTTTTGTGATTAAGTCGTTGAATCCTTTAGTTAGGAATCAATTATTAAGGATATGGACGAATATTTTTTTCAAAAATTTATTAGAAAAGTTCTGGGCCAACAACCATTTATATAGCTTGTAGACTATAATAGTACAACTTATATAACATGTTAAGTATTAAGGATAAACTCTCATAACTTTACGCAACTAAGGTATAATAATATGTAAAAACGTAATGAAAAACGTTTTCATGAGCCTTCGTATAAATGTTGTAAAACAAACAACAAACTTTCGAAAACCCATGATATAACTCGTTATGTATTTACACAGGTACGGAAGTGTGTAAAATTGATGCGAGGGCTTACCCTTATT